>JAQSVH010000003.1:16450072-16463389 GCA_029448705.1 Adansonia digitata
TGGGTCCGCTTAAAAGTTGAGTTCTTAATAAAGTTTCTTTTTACAAATTAATTGTACAATTGACTTGCTATTATTATAACCTAAATAGGAGTAAATTTAGCTGCTATTTGTGCTATTTACATTTTTTTTTTAATTTTTTTTCTAAATTATCCGTTTTTGATAAGTGTATCCTATATATATTGAAACATAGATATGAGTATAATCCTCAAAATATATAAAAACTCTTAAAAAATTATATATACTTTATTTAATATATTCATATTTAATACTTACTCTAATTAAAAAACTTAAAAAAAATTAATTTTTTTATATAAAAATACATACTTATATTTAATATTCACCCAAAATCAGATATGTTCTTACCTTTTTTTTTTTTTTTCTTTTTTGCCATAGCCACGTTGAATTATATATTTGAACCCCAACTCAGGTTAGATAATTAAATTATGGTTTGACTTGAAGGCACCTCTTAATTTTTTTTACTTTTCTCTTTAGAATTTTCTTTTATATTTAATTAATTAATTTCAAAAATTTTTTAAAAAATACCGTAATAACTACACAATTTTTCTTTTTTCATTTTGAAGACCTTAATGGTGCCCTCAACCTTTCCCTTAAAAAAATATTCAACGAGACAAACATCAATGCTTGTCTTTCTTACTTTTCTTTATGCTTATAATTGTTTCCAAATCCTTCAAACAAAAAAAAAAAAAAAGGACACGGTTAACACGTTGTCCATGAATATGGAAGATTGGCATGTCGAGTGCAACCGAAACTCTATGTGGCCAAGCATTCGGGGCAGGGCATCACTACATGATGGGAATTTACCTGCAACGATCATGGATTGTCGATGGCGTTACAGCAACAATACTGGCACCACTCTTCATTTTTGCGACTCCAATCTTCCGGCTCCTCGGCCAGGAGGAGGAACTTGCGGTAGCGGCTGGGCCGATCTCTCTATGGTTCATTCCAATCATCTATAATTTCGTGGTTTCCATGACCATCTCAATGTTCTTACAAGCACAACTCAAGAACTTGATCGTGGGGTGGCTGTCGACTGCTGCGTTCGTGTTTCACGTGTTCTTGTCGTGGATGTTCGTGAACAAATTCAACTGGGGCGTCAATGGGGCAATGGCTGCCATGAATTTGTCTGCTTGGGTAATGGTCATTGGGCAGTTGGTGTATGTGCTTGGAGGCTGGTGCCCTAATACATGGAAAGGATTCTCTAAAGCTGCTTTCTTCGATCTATTACCTGTTATAAAGCTCTCAATATCCTCCGGAGTCATGATTTGGTAATATCCTAAATCTCTTGCTCTTTATTTATTTGAGACTCTACAGTAATATATAATTCTACATTAACAGTCTATGTGTATCAGTTTTGAAAACAAAAATCTATACAGTATCAGCACTGTACTGTTCAGTTTTTGAGTTGATCTAATTGATATGTACTTTTCAATACAGTATTTGGATTTTTTTTTAAATCTTTTCACTATTTTATTTTTTTAACTAGTTTCTAATAGTTTTTCTCCCATGAAGACTATTAAGTGTAATTTAATAATAATAATAATTTATAATTTATTTAATATCTTTATATATTTATACATTTTATATGTTTAAAAATTTTGAATATTAAATATTTTTTATATGTAAATATTTTAGGTATTAAATATTTTTATATACTCATAGCTATTTTAAATAATTTTACACGCATTATTTTAATTCTCTCAAGTTGATTTCCCAATAGCTTGGAACTGTGGTATTATTCCATCCTCGTCTTAATGGCTGGATACATGAAAAATGCAACCGTCTCCATTGCTGCTTTCTCCATCTGGTAATTAAGAGCTTAACTTCCTTTTAAAAGCAATTAATTAATCACCAATGTCTGCTCTACTCTGTACCTTCAATTTAGTAAAATTGCTTTACCTCTAGGAATTTATTACTGCAGCCTGAATATCAATGGATGGGAATTTATGGTCTGCCTGGGCTTCCTAGTTGCAGCAAGGTATAAAAATCTTCCTCCGTATAAATCATAACATTGTATTTTTTTGGGCATAAAAAAGGTCGTAGCTAAAAATGAATTTGTTCAACTATCATAAGGGTTGTTGGGTCTAGAATAAATTTTTTTTTTTGAATTTAAGCCAGCCCAACCCAACCCGAATTACTATTGATAATAAAATAATATTTTTATTTAAATTTAATTAATAATATATATAAATATTAATATAAAAATAATATTTTAATAATATAATGAATAATGATACGTGTTTTCAAATTGGCTTGACCTAGACCTGCTATGACCTGGATCGACTTATGGAAGTTTTAGATAGAAGAAAAGATATTGTAGATGCTAGAATTCGATTTTTAAATTTACTAAATACTACATCCTAAAGATAATTGCATGAATCAATTAGAATTAAACTTAGGCCGATAAATTATAATATTTTCTTTCTTTTCTTATGATGCATTTTTTTTCTTTTGTCAGCGTGCGAGTCTCGAATGAATTGGGGAGAGGAAATGCTAGGGCTGTGAAATTTGCAATAAAAACAATCCTCGGCACCTCAACAAGTATCGGAATCGTGTTGTGGATATTATGTCTAGCTTTCAGAAATCAAATTTCATACTTGTTTTCCAGTGACGAAGAAGTTGCAGAAGCTGTGTCAAATCTCTCAATTTTGTTTGCTTTCTCAATTTTACTCAACAGTGTTCAGCCAGTGCTCTCAGGTGAGTACTGCTTATTGTCTTATATTGATCAATTTTCTTAATTTTCCTTTATTTTATGCAAAATAATTGTACATTGTATAAATATTCAGACTTTAAATATTATTCTTATCCAGGTATAGCAACAGGAGCTGGTTTGCAAAGCGTAGTAGCATATGTGAACTTGGGATGCTATTATGTAATAGGAATACCTCTGGGAATTTTGCTTGGATATGTTGCTGATCTTCAAGTTAAGGTAAGAACTGTAAGAACTAATTAAGAAAGAAAATTCCTAAATATAATGCATTTGCATATGGGTCGAGCTATCTATTCAACGTGACATGATAGGTTTGAATTAGGTTGAGTTTGAAATTGAATTTTGTAATCTAATTGAGTTTGACTCCACTTATATTATTATTTAATCAATAAAAATATTTTTATTTAAATTTACTTATAAAATATATGATTATTTATTTAAATATAATTTATTAGAAAATAAACGATTTTTAGGAACCCGATAAGAGAATGATCAAGAAAAACGTTATTTCTATCTTGATTTTAGTGTATTGAAGATTGAGCATTATCCCTAATTTAATAGTATTGGGAATGAATTTTATTCCTAAAACTTTTCAAAGGCATAATTTTAGAAGATAATTATTAGAAATAATTTTTTGTTTCTCAAATTTTTATGCATAATTTTTCATCATTTTGAAATAATTATTAATCATCTTAAATTATTTTAAATTTTGTAATATTTTAAATTATAATCAACTTTCCAGTTAAGCCAAGTCAGAATCAAATTTAAATGTTTTATGGCTATTTGAGCAAAACCTGATTTGATCTTTAACCAGATCCATATGGACCTGATCAAATGCTATACATCCATATGTAAGAAGTTGACTTTCTATTGTGCAATATATATATATATATATATAATTTTCTAATTTTATGTAGGGACTGTGGATTGGATTGATGAGTGGGGTGGCAATGCAGTCGCTTATTCTTGCTTGCTTTGTATGGAAAACAGATTGGGATGAGCAGGTACATTACTCAAATAATTGTAAATGAAAAAAAATACCGTTCAAAATTGAATCATTATTTTTCCTAAATTATTAAAGCCATTTAATTTCTTGTGGCAGGTAAAAAAGGCATCTGAACGTCTCAACCGATGGTTATTGAAACCACCAGAGGAAGATAATGAGAGTACACTCCATGCTTAAAAACAAATGAATAATATTTCTATTATATAGCTCTACAATAATTAATTACATTAATATATATTAGCGTGGACATCTAATTTTGTTGTTAAAATTTATCATTGGGCTCGAGTGTAAACTTCGAGTTTGCCACTTTATTTTAAATGTGTAAGTTCATGCAAAATTGACTTAATTTTCGAATTTATTACTTAATCGTTTTGATCATGTTTAAATTTAAAAGTTGAGATTAAAACTGAAAGTCCGATATCACTTTTTAGTAAATATTTTTCTGCTTTTCATAATCAAGGAGCACCTTGTTTGTAACACTCGGGGCTAGTGGTCGCACTACGTCCAAGATCACTAGCCGCCTGAGTCAGGCATGGCTAAGATCTCAAATGGTGGATTACTTACAAACACTAAAACCACCATTTTATAAGGTTCTACATAAAGAGAGAATTGAAAAGAAAATAGCAAGAAATCATGGTGGCCAAGGCAATGAAAAAGATAAAGAATGATCATTTTTCAGCTGTCATGATTGCAAGAGAAACTGAAGATTAATGGGGTAATATATATTATTCTTACGTTGATAATTTGCCTTTGGTTATAAAACTTCCTTATTTAAGTTGATCTTTTGAATACCAAGACATGTCCTAATAGGATTTTTATGATTTACCAAATCCCAGATTTATATTCAATTTCAAAATTGTTAATTATTTCCATTTTTTAAGTAGAATTCTTTATTTATAGCAACCTTTGAAAAAAAATAAAAAATAAAAATTTATTAACTTAATAAATTCTTACACTCATGAATTCAGCACAAGAGATACTGAACTTACTTTCTTATTTTTTTTTTTAAAAAAAAGGGTTCAATTACTTGTACCCGCTGAAGAGATTAGCCCAATTTTGGATAAAAACTTCGTTGCAAGAGACGTTTTTCTGAGAATTCAATAATAATGGAATAATTACTTTTACTAAACTATAAAATTCTATTTAATTTTCATCAGCACCTACTTTCTTTCTTTAACATTTTATCGGTCAAATATAATTTTAAACTCAAAAACATAATTTTATTGATGCATACAATTATATTTAAGAAATTATATTTAGCAAATTAAAGATACGAATTTCAATTTATGATCATTTTCTTTATCCCTTTGTAGTAATTAGTATAAAATCTAATCTTTTTTAAGGTATATAATCACATTAATTGCAACCATCCAGGGAATCATTTTTCAAGTTTTAAAAGCTTGACATCCAGCCTAGAAATTTTTTTTTATTACATTGCAAAATAAACTTTAGTAGGGAAGCCAAAATTTTTGTAAAAAAATCAAACCAAAATATAAATTAATAAATAAATAAATAGAGGAAGCACAAAGGGAAATAGAGATCTTTGTATGTTAATAAGATAGAATATTATTAGAAACAACAAGCATGATCAAACGAAAAGATGATAAACAAAGTAAAAACAACAACCAGCAAATTATCAATATTTAACGTAACATAAAATCCAAACTAAAACATTTTCCGTGAATAGTAATTGCCAGTCTAACTGCTGGAGCAATCAGTTGGCTTAAACGAGACCGTTTGCTGCTCAATATCATAGCCAACCAAGAAATTCGCCTGCGCCAAGTTGCCATATATTGCGAAACCTTGAAGGGAACTAAAGGTGAAGCATACTACAGTGTCGGAGACCGAGATGAAGGTATTCGAAGGCTGCAACTTGATATCGGCACCGCTGAAATGAACTGTAATTTCTGGAACAGCGAAGTCAGTTTGAGCTTCGTAGCATAAACTCAAACCCGATGGAGCAGTAGTCCTCGTCGCAGTAATCTGGCTGGACACTGCTGATTCCAATTCCGAGTAAAAGTCTTGTGGTAAAAGAGTCAATGTTGTGCCTGAATCGATGATTATGTTGCCCTCATCGGATCCAAATGAAGAACCTGTGAACGTTAATCTTTCGTTTCCAACACTGATTGCTTCTAGAGTGAGGTAGTAGAAAGTTGGTGGGGATTTTTTAATCAATGGGGTTGAAACAACTCCATTTCCTGAAACAATGGCGTTAGAGCCAAAGTTCATTAGGGTTGCCTGTCCTGTTTGAGAGATTGGCAGCAAGCAATAGGAGAATTTACCGGCAATGGAAGTTCCCAATTGGGAAATAAGTGAAACATCGCCACCTCCAAGTCCGATGATGCCAGAGGTATTTGCACTGAATGTACCACCGTTGTTGTGCCCACATCCGATGACTGATTCCGGAAGAGCTACAGGGGGACCTGTTGTTGAAGGCAAGATGATTGTATCAGCAGCAAGATCGCCCTTTGAAAAAGAGTTATCAGCATAAGAGACTGAATATTGGCAAGAGTTATCACTAGAACAAGAGGTTTGCCCTAAATTCTCGCATTGACTTGCACTGCAAGAAATTTTTTTGTAAGTGGATGATGCACTAGGGTCGAAAAGAGGAGAAATTTGCTCGTAACACTGGGAACATGGCTGGCATTGAGTCCAAATAAGATCACTTCCTGTATCAGCTATAGCAATAATACCGAATTCTGGGGCACCGATGGATATAGTCATCAGATATTCACCCGAATCGACTATAACAGAAGCTTCCGCTTCCTTTGTCGAGACAGAAGTTGGATTGAAGCGATGAACACGACTAAACGAACGACGCAAGGCATTGGTTACACGATTAGAAGTTGTTTCCAAAGGATTGTACAAGGGAGACTTTGGGGAGTCACGGTGGATCAACTCAACACTGAAGCCAACCCTTTGAGTCTCAACAAGGCAAAGAAGATTAGTGAGAACAAGGATGGCAGAAACAATGGACAAAAGAGGTGTAGGATTCAGTATAGCTGCCATTGTTAGAAGGAGGCAATACTTTGAGTGGATTGATGGTTTGGGTGACTACACTTGTGTCAGTTTATAGTGTTGGAAAAGGAGGGATGAATTAAGACAAAATAAATTAAGATTCTGTAATTTAAGGAGATGAGCAAAAGACAGCCAATTCCCCCCTTTTAGCTCCAAGTATATAAATATATATATTGCCAGATACATTTTGACGTGCGTTAAATTCTATTTCAAAAATGTCAACGGAGTATTAGTCCGTATGGCATCATCCCCATAATTACAAAAATTATAGAGGGTTAAAAGGTAAATTAGAAATTGCATAAATATAACTTGGTAGTAAAGAGATTCATACGAGCAGTAGACCGCCGCATTGCATTTGATTGTTTCGATGTGAGCTGCTTTCTGATTTGGTTGAAGAACGGAGATTTTTGGGAATCCCGATGGATCACTTCGAACACATCAAAACCACCATTTTTTTGAGCTTCTACATAAGAGAGAAATTGGAAAGAAAATAGCAAGAAATCACACCGGCCAAGGCAATGAAAAAAAGATAAAAAGACCGATAATTTTTCAGCTGTCAATGATTGCAAGAGAAACTGAACATTGATGGGGGGAATATATATATATATATATACACATATATACTATATCTTTTGTTTTATTCTTACATTGGTAATTTGATTTCGGTTAAAAAAATGCAAACTTATTTAAGTTGATCTTAATTTGAATACCATCGTACCAGGATTTTTTTTTGTGATTTACCAAATCTCAGTTTTATATTCAATTTCAAAATTGTTAATTGTTTCCTTTTCCTAAGTAGGATTCTTTATTTATATCAATCTTTGCAAAAAATAATAATAATAAAAACTTAATAACTTGATAACTTCTTACACTCATGCGTTCACCGAAGAGATGCCAAACTTAATTTCTTATAAAAAGAAACTTGGCACAATTAGTTGTACCCGCTCTAGAGATTAGTCCAATTTTGGGTGAAAATTTCGTTGCAATTGACGTTGTAATTCTGAGAATTTAATAATAATGGAACAATTACTTTTACCACACTGTAAAATTCTATTTAATTTTCCAGAACCTATTTTCCTTCCTTCACTTAGATTTAACTCTGAACTCGAAAGTTAATTTAATTGATTTTGTTAAAAATATTATTTAATAAATAAAATTTTAAATTTTTATATTTACTATCATTTATTTCATTTCTGGTTCTGAGATTTAC
Organism: Adansonia digitata; assembly: GCA_029448705.1. NCBI lineage: Eukaryota > Viridiplantae > Streptophyta > Magnoliopsida > Malvales > Malvaceae > Adansonia > Adansonia digitata. The sequence continues at coordinate 16,458,035 of JAQSVH010000003.1, forward strand.
TTTATTCCCTATCTTGAGACGTTGTAATATAATCACATTAATTACTATCAGCCAGGAATCATTCATTTATTTATTTGTTTATTGTTAAATTGCAAATTAAAATTTAGTAGGGAAGCCAAAATTTATGTAAAAAAAAAAAAAGGAAGTCAGACCAAAATAAAAAATAAATATATAGAGAAAGGGCAAAGAGAGATAGAGAGATCTTTGTTTATTGATAACATTGAATATCATTAGTAAAAAGCAAACATGATCGAACGAAATATGCTGATAAACAAATCAAAAAGAAGAAACAGTAAATTATCAATATTTGAAATGATATTAAATCCAAACTAAAACATTTGCAGTAATTAATAATCGACAGGCTAACTCTTGGAGCAATCAGTCGGTTTAAACGAGACCGTCTGCTTCTCAGTATCATAGCCAACCAAGAAATTAATCTGCGACAAGTTACCATAGATGGCGATATCTTGAATGGAACTGAATGCAAAGCATACTACAGTGTCGGAAACGGCGATGAAGGTGTTCAAAGGCTGCAACTTGACGTCGGCATCGGTGAAATGAACTGTAATATCTGGAACAGCGAAGTCAGATTGTGCTTCGTAGCATAAACTCAAACCCGACGAAGCGGTAGCCCTCGTCGCGTTAATCTGGCTAGACACTGCTGATTCCAATTCCGAGTAAAAATCTTCTGGTAAAAGAGTCAGTGTTGTGCCTGAATCGATGATTATGTTGCCCTCATCGGATGCAAGTGAAGGACCTGTAAACTTTATTCTTTTGCTTCCAACACTGATTGCTTCCAGGGTGAGGTAATAGAAAGTTGGTGGGGATTTTTTAATCAATGGGGTTGAAACAACTCCGCTTCCTGAAACAATGGCGTTAGAGCCAAAGTTCATTTTGGTTGACTCTCCAGTTTGGGAAGTTGGCAACAAGCAATAGGAGAATTTACCGGCAATGGAATCTCCCAATTGGGAAATAAGTGAAACATCACCGCCACCAAGGCCGATGATGCCAGAGGTTTTTTCACTGAATGTACCACCATTGCTGTGTCCACATCCAATGATTGTTCTCGGAATAGGTACAGGGCGACCGGTTGTCGAAGGAAAGGTGATTGTATCAGCAGCAAGATCACCATTCGAAAAAGAGTTATCTCCATAAGCGACTGAATACAGGCAAGTGTTATCACTAGAACAAGAGGTTTGACCCAAATCCTCGCATTGACTTGCACTGCAAGAAATTGTTTTGTAAGTGGATGATTCGCTAGGGTCGAAAAGAGGAGCATCTTGCTTGTAACAATGGGAACAAGGCTGACATTGAGTCCAAATAAGATCACTTCCTGTATCAGCTACAGCAATAATACTGAAAGGTGGGGTACCGATGGATATATTCATCAGATATTCACCCGTATCGGCAATAATATCAGCTTCCGCCCCCTTTGTCGAGACAGAAGTTGGATTGAAGTGATGAACACGACTGAAGGAACGACGCAAGGCATTGGTTATACGATTAGAGGTGGTTTCTAAAGGATTGTAAAAGGGAGACTTTGGAGAGTCACGGTGGATCAATTCAACACTGAAACCACCACTTTGAGCCTCAATAAGGCAAAGACTAGACAGAAAAAGTACAGCAAAACCAAGGGGAAAAAAAGGGGAAAAATTGACAATGGCTGCCATTGTTCGAAGGAGGCGATACTTTGAAAGGATTGATGGCTTGGATGAGACTATATATGTGTCAATTTATAGCGCTGAAAGGAGGGATGAATTTAAACAAAATAAATTAAGATACAGGAATTTAAGGAAACAAGCAAAAGACAGCCAATTTCCCTTTTTAGTTCAAAGTATATATAAATATTATATATATTGCCAGGTACATTTGACATGCGTTGAATTCTGCTTCAAATATTTCAATTATGTCAACGTTGTATTAGTAATTATGGCATCATCTACATAATTAATTGGACAAAAATTATAGTGTTAAAAGGTAAATTAGAAGCTTAAGAAATATATGTAATATTTATGTAAACTACACTGACCTTTTTTTAAATATAAATCTTATATAAATATATATAAAAGTCAAAATATTTTATAAAAATAATAATTATCCAATCTTGATAACTTCTATTATTAACACGTGAATAGTCATAAAAAAAATTGTGTTATATACTTAATTATTTTAACTTAATTTAATTTAATATTATCATATTTCATATAATTAATTATATTTTTTTCTTTTATACTTTTAATTAACTTACCTTTTATATATATATGTAAACAAACACATTTTAATTTTATTTCCATATCTTAAAGAAAATATTAAAATTAATTTATTTACATATATGTAAAAGGTAAATCTATTAAAACAATATTAAATTTATTTCTTGGTCTTGCTTATACCCTTTTGTGAGTGTTTTTGAGGTTTTATTTGTATATTTTTTTTATTAGTGTAGGTTTTATTTTTACAATAACATATTGTCAATTGTATATTTTGGTAATTTTTTTTCAATTCCTTTATCCTTTCTATATGTGATGAGACTTCATGATTTTGTTTTAATTCGAGAAACCCAATGAAGGTAAATATTGGATACAAGCAAGTGTTTGACATGGATATGATGAATTTTTTTAAATTTTTTTATATATTTAGAGAATCGTACCTTTATCTATATCTGAATATATTTTAGATATAAATATTAACTATGAGTACTTCGTATTGCTAATAAATTGAAAGGAGAGATCCATTTAAAGGAGAGATCTCTCCTACACATGGATCTCTCCTTTGTTTTATATGGTTAAGGAATATGGTTTCAAGACTCCTTTAAATTTATATTAATGTAAATGGATCTTCCCTTTGTATTGTTGATAAATTTATACATTTCAATAAAATCACACACTGCTATTTTATTAATAAGTAAATATAAAATTTTAGATATTTTTAAAAATAAATATAGATAATTTTACTTATTAATAAGTGATACAATATGATTTATTGACAATATATAATAACTGATAATTTTACTTATTAATAAGTGGTATAATATAATTTATTGATAATATATAAATTTATACATGAACATTATTTTAATATTATTTTGATAGGTTTTAGTTTAGTACCATCAAATTTTATTATTATTTATGAAAATGATGTTATGAAAGACACCTTTTTGAATTGACAAATTAAGGTTCTGATAATAATAGTAAATTGTTAATAAATTTCGAAAATATTTTGTGATTAATTACCGTTGTTTTGTATGAAGTTTCGGTGTCAAAAAGCAACCGAAACATTGAATTTGCATGCAATTATAGGAAGATTAATGAGTCTAGGAATTTGAAAAATCATATACCGGTTGACAAAATTAAACCTGATAATTAACCTCTCAAAAATAGGAACATAGTATTAAAATTGAACTTAAAATTCTCAATTTTTTTTAAAATTTCAAATTTAAATCTTAAAACTAAGAAAGTAAATTTTATCATGTGAGAAAGAGTTCAAACACCTTTTTGGGCTTTTTTTTTTTAATTTCTAAAATAATTTTGCTCAATAACATGCAATTCTATCAATTATAATTAAGTGTTTCTAGCTTATTTTAATTTAATTTGGATCTATCTTTGTTTTTTTTTTTTTCTTTTTACGTGAATACAATTTGTAATTTCATTTTCACTCGATTTACTTTCTCTCCAATCGGATAAGTCAACAATTCAAAGGGAAGGTAATGATGTAGAAGGGTAATAATGGAGTGTCGCTCAAAAGTAAAAACATTAGCATTTTTCTAGAGGAAAATATTCTGTAATATCTGTCCATACATAATATAATAAAATACATATAAAAGGGTTATAATTCGGTTAGAATATCTCATTTCCACATACTAATATTTTTAGGAGAATCTATTAAGCAAGCAAAAGAATTGATCATTTGAGTGCAATTTAGGCAGGATTCGAATCAAATCCATTATCTATTTGATCTTGATATCTGTTGATACTAGATAAACTTATATTTTTAAAAAATCATTAAAAAATATGTAATTGCAAAAGATTTCTTAAAATAATAAGTAAATCATATTTATTCAGCTTCATTTTTTCAGATATAACTTGGAGCAAAGTGTATTTATACGAGCAATAGATCTTGGCACAGCACTGATTGTTTCGCTGTGAGCTGGTCTCTGATTTGGTTGAAGAACGAGTATTTTGGAGAAACAAGACGGACTACTTCAACACTAAAGCCACCATTTTTTGAGCTTCTAAATAAAGAGATAATTGGAAAGAAAATAGCAAGAAAACATGGTGGCCAAGGCAATGAAAAAGATGAGAGTGATAATTTTCAGCTGTTGGGATTGCAAGAGAAACCGAAGATTAATGGGTGGAATATTTATATTATATCATTTGTTTATTCTTATATTGATAATTTGATTTGGGTTTAAAAAAAAAAAAAACTTTCTTATATAAGTTGATCTTTGAATACTATGACATATCCTATTAGGATGTTTATGATTTACCAAATCTCAGTTTTATATTTAATTAAATTTAAACCCATGCCTTGCACAAATACGTAATCATATATAATAAAAATTAATTAATTATAATATAATTAATAAATTTTATTAGTTATACAGTGTAATGGTAATGTAAAATAATTAATAAAAAAATAAGATATCGATACGTAGTTTCAATAAACTTTAAAGAAATACAAACAAAATCTAATAATGTCTTTGATTAAAATCAATTGAAATTTACTCTTATAATAATCTCTTTTTCAAACCCTTTTTTTCACAAGAGATTATTTTATAAAATGTTCTATTATATTGATTTCCTTTTAAACATATATTGTCATCTGAATAAGTTAGAATTAATTTGATCAATAATGCAAATAAAATAAATAACAAACTGAAACCTAAACCAAATTAATCATGAATAAGAAAGAACATATCATTTTGTTCCTTAGTTAATTCCGATTCCAATCCTGAGTAGGAAGGGTTTAAGTTTCTTGCACCTACTATTTTTTGCACTTACCATTAATGTTTAATTAATTGATTAATCTATATCCATCCCTTTCTCCATTTTTTGCTCTACAATTTGATTTCATTAAATTTAAAGCTTTCTGTTTCCTTTTCTTTTCAGTGTTATTATCAAACCTTACAAATATATAACCTTGAACATTTTTTTTTTTTTACTTAGAACCATTCACCATACTCCAATTATACATTTGGTTCATAATTAATTGGTTTAAACTTGAAATCCCATGCCTTTCATTTGATTTAGCTTAATTAGTACTAATGAATTCATACGTCTAAAATGTTTTTTTTTTCCATTATTATGGTTTGCATTGTTAATTTTTTTTAACTATTAATAATTCAAATGCTATTACAAA
>JAQSVH010000003.1:16470589-16502129 GCA_029448705.1 Adansonia digitata
TCGTATTTTTTCAAGTATTATAATTATATTTAAAGTATATATTACATATTTATATAAATTTTAATGAATTAATAATTTGTATTGTTGTATCAATTTTGATATATTTTTATTGTAGTATATTTTATATCATATTTTAAATTTTTTTTCATAAAATGTTTATGTTATTTAATCATAAATCATATCATTGACAAATCTATAAAATATAGTATAAGAAGCACTATGTGTTAATCTATTAATTTTAGTCATAAAATTTAATAATTTCAATAAGGTAAATATATATATATATATGTTCTCCTACTTAAAACTACACTAAAATGTAAGAATCTGACCATACAAAAGACAAATTAATACAATAATTTTTCTTTTACGCAAATTAACAATACAAAGAAAATTTGACTTGACCAGTACTCATGGAGAATATATATATATATATATATATATATGTATAACTTGATAAATATGGGTTATTAAGATTGAGTTATTATGAATTTGAAAAGTTATAAATTCTAATTTTCACATTAATTATTTTGGAAAATTGGACCAAAGGCATAGGATCCAATTCTCATTCTTGCACGTGATAGTTTTTTTTTTTTTTAAGCCTATATATGAATTTACCTATTTCTTAGCAAGCATCTTTAAATAAGGTAATAAGCTACTATAAATAAATGCTGGAGGCAAGCAAAGGAGGCATTGGTAGCAGCTTGGTCGCCCCTAATTTGGAGAAATCTTTAGCTTGAATATCAGCTTTCAACTTGTAGGTAATTCTTTTTTTTTTTCCCTAGAGTTAAAATTTTTCTTTTGGCTACAACTTATTTGTAATTGATTATATTAATTTGCTTTAAACTTACCCTTGTAATATACACTACTCTTAGCAAAGGGGTAAAGAAGGTTAACAGGGTTGGGAGTTCTAAGTTTTAACTAAGTTGCTTTGTTATCACTTTACAGCCATGCACTTCTTCACAGTAGAAATTAAAGTTTGAATTTCATGTTAGAAAAGAAAATTAATTGATGATTTTAATTCTATGATTAATTTAATTAGTTTATGTAATTCAAATCGGTTTTGATTGTCATATAAGTTTAAAATTTAAATTTTACCATCCGTAACACGTTTTTTGTAAAAAAAAAATAAAAAATTCATGTTTGATTACTACTTCATTAATTATATGGACTTGCGTATGTGATTATGGTAAAGCAATCTCTTTCACAGTAAACAATGATTATTCATTTAACATGCATAGAATTTAATCAACGAATCTATAGATACAGCCTAATTCAGAAGAAATCTTTAATACTTATAACTATCTATAAGAAACTAACTTCAATCATTCTAAGAATCGTAAAGCCTCATTCTTAAGTACTTAACTAGTTTTCTTCTTTTTTTTTTTTTTTTAATATAGTTTTGTCATCTTCTACTACTTATACAAGGAACTACACTGAACTTCGCAAAATTTTTTATATTTTCACAGTGAAGTGCAGAGAAGGTGTAAGATAGAGCTAATGGATCAGAAAGTGATATTGGGGCTCGTGTTGGGAGCTATTGTGATCATGCTTTTCATAAGCATGGCTTGGTCATTGGTCAATGGCCATAAACAAAGGAAACAATCCTCAGCAGCTCCTTCGTCATCCGCCTAATCTTATTTTGGCTAAGAAAATCATGATTTATTGTTAGACATGATGATAATAATAATAATAATATTATTATTATTGTTATAAATCTTGTATTTTCTTTTTTAGTAGAAATTAGTAATGTGAAAACAAAATAAAGTAATTTATTCACTTAAGTCTTTCAAAAATTTTATTAGCATTGTTTTAATTAATTGGCATTATATATCTCTTTTTAATTTCTCTCATTCTTCTTTCTTTTCCTACTTTATATATATATATATCCTCACATGTAATTAAACCCTAAAAATTTAAAGAAGCATTGAAGCATGAAAAAGAAGAGAGTGGTTAATTATTAATTATTATTCTTTATTTCTCAAATACCCATTGCTAAAAAATTATAAAAAAATCATAAATAGAAAAAAAAAAAACATAATATATTGTAATTGAGCCACATGTCCAACTAGAGCTGAACCAAATGTTAACAAAAATTTAGGGTTTTCAAGTTTTATATGTTACATATGTTTAACAAATATTGAACCAAATGTTTAATTTAAGAATAGAATGTATTATAAATGGCAGCAAATTTCTTAGGATTAGTTCCAACTATCAACCGGAAATCAAAGATATACAATCTAACAGCAGAAAAAAAATAACAAAATTATGTATCTCAATAAAATTTATTTCGATATTAAAAAAAATTAAATAATCTATAAAATAAATGATGTTTTTATTTAGATATTTAAAGTAAATTAAAGATATAATACTTTTGCATTGTATGAGTTAATTAGCAATTGATACAATTATTTTATCACAATTTTAGTTTAGTAAATATGATTCATAATGAATATATTAAGTTTAATGACATAATTTAATCGGAAACTAAACATTTATAGTTAACATAATCTAAATCAAAATTTCAATTGTGCAGTATGCAGTTTTCTCTAAGAGCTATAAATATAACCTCCCATGTGTTATCGAGAATAGGGCTTTTCGAAGAGGATAAGTTTTTAAGAGAAGAGGATAATTTATTTAAAAAATAATTTAATAAATTCGGGTCTTCAATTAATTCAGATATCTAAAGAATATTATTTTTTAAATCTGATGTGAATTCAAAAACCAAGTAGATAATAAACGAATTTAAATTCTAGATAAATTAAATAAATTAAGATTCATTTTTTAAAAAAAATTATAAATATTTAATCTGTTACGATCTCTAAAACTCATTTGACTTTCAAAATCGTCTTTAATGTTGTATTTGAACTTGTAAAACTTTTTAAAAATTTATTCAATAATAGCTATTACTTTTTATTGACGATAATTAATTTCACTGTTAGTAGATTATTTCTAAGTAAATTACACAAGTGATCCTTATTTTTTTTTAAATACTTTAAATTTTAGTATCTAATTTTTAATTTTTTTTCAACTTTAATATTCAATTTATTTCATTATAACTAATTATGAAAAAAAATCAAACTAGGACGAACGATCAAATTAGTTTAATTGAAAATTGAAAGAATTTTTGGTTCAATAAGATATATAAAATCAGGAATGTATTGTACCAATAAAAAATTAATTAAAATTCAATTTATATTTTTTATTTTTTAATTGATGATTTAAAAATCATTAATATCTTAATTTTATATTAAAAATTATAACTTTAATTATATTCTATATTGAATATTTATTTAGCATTAAATTTTTAAAATATTTAAAAATTTTAATTAAACTAATTGATCCAATAGAATAAAAAATCTTAAATCATTCTTAAGCCATGTATATAGAGCGAGATATAAGCCATGCTTAAGCCCAGAAACTTAAAACAATTCATAAAGCCTAAGCCCAATATCTCAATTTACCTAAAACCTATAAACTCCAATTCAATTATTCAGCTCCAAATCGAAAATATAGATAAACGTCAACAGTTAACATATATACATCATTAAGCCCAAAATGACCCTACACCGAAAGCCGAAAGCCCCAAAGTCCATTCCAATTAGAGGCAAATTTGATTGAAGAAATCAGGACGGTCTCAAATTTCTCTCATAAAGGGGAGTCCTCTCTCTTGTTCTTTCAATTAAGCCGAGGAGATTGTTTCTCCCTCAATCTCTTTGTGTCTGAGAGCAAAAACAGGCCCCTTTTTCAAATTGAAAACCCAGAAAGTTTTAACAGAGAAGAAGAGGAAAAGAAGGTTTTGGGTGCTGTAGGAAGAAATTTGAAAGAAAAATGGAGATAGAGTTGGAGCCAAGGGTGAAGCCATTGAGTTTCAAAGTGAAAGCAACATCTCGAGAGTCACCCTCTCAGAAGGCCTCTCACGTGCTCGATACCGACCTCAGGACTCATTGGTCCACTGCTACCAATACTAAGGAATGGATCTTGCTCGAGCTTGATGTAAGTAACAGTTTACATCTTTGTGTTTTCCTTTTGGTATTTATATGTGGACAATATCTCTGAGTTTCCGTTTTTGTATCCATTTATGTTCTTTTCCTTGTTTTAGTGCTTAATTTTGGTTCTTCGTACTATTTTTTTAAGGTTGATTTATGGGGTTTTTGTTTGTTTGTCTGTTTCTTGTTTTTTTATTGGCATTTGAATGAATTTTTACTGCATTTCTCCTTGTTTTGAACATGGATAGGAAGCCTGTTAGTTTAATTCACATGTTTCGAACATTGGTTTTTATTCTTGTTGAAACAGAGAAATTATTGAAGGATCAAGCAAGAAGCTATACCCAATCTTGAGTGCACTTCTGTTTTTGCTGAAGTTGTGAAATTACGGCACTGTAGATATCAATAGATTTATGCTTCTAGGAGCTAAACAATGATAACTCCATGAATGTAATATAAGCCCATTTATGCCCTTGTTTTTCTTTGTTTCCTCCTAATTGGAGTTCTGAACTCCATTAACATACTAAAGGTGGGATTTTAACTGATTACTACTGTGTATAAACTCTTACCAACAGAGTTGCCTGATAGATTCTTGTTTTCCCCTGGTTTATTATAAATATGTTTCAGATGTCAAATCTCTTTACAGGATTAATGAGCATATGTTGTTGGAATTTTCTACTTATGTCTGAAAGTGTTTTCCTTTATTTCCTTCTTCACAGGAACCTTGCCTATTGTCGCATATACGGATTTATAACAAATCTGTGCTTGAATGGGAGATAGCTGTTGGCTTACGGTATAAGGTTGGATATCCTACTATTGCCATTTATGTTTGACTTCCTTTGGTCTAATTTGTTTGTTATGTTGAAAATTTTCTAAGTCATCGCTTACTATATTTTGTTAATGTAATTGTTTGCAACTTTTGTACAGCATATGATCAAGGTTATTCTAGATTTGTATAGATTTTGCCAAGTGCTGTTTTATTTATTTCTGTGATGTCTGTTTATAACCTCTTTTTGCTGATATGCAGTTTTAGTTTCACCTAGAAAGTAGAAACACCTCTTAGAAAAAAGCATGCTGCAAAAGGGATGGATGTTCTTTCTCAGATGATGCCTAAAAGTTATTTTTTTCACAATATATTGAATAGTGAAATAGTTTTTTTACCCAAAATAATTTTTGTCAAGAAAGCCAAATGGGCAATTTGGGGGAGGATAAATCATACGAAATAGCTTAGGTATCTAAATAAAACTAAGGTAAACTCTTCAAATATCCACTTGAGAGATTAAGGCTATGTCTGGTTTTAGAAGGCATGCTCCAGACTCTTGAGTCTAATTTTCTTAGCTCCTAGAGAGCAGGAGATGCATTCTATTATATATCTATGTTTTTTTATTTTTGGAATTGGAACTGCAGCAGCTTTTTTGTCCTAAGGACACTTGTTTTTAGAATGAAGATTGCCTTTCTCTGACCTTAACTGCCCACTCTGAGAAAAGACAAGTAACATTTCACTTCTTAAATGGAGGAGTCTCAGGAATTTTTTACTCTTTTGCTTATAATTGATCAATGTCATTATTTGCAATATAATTAACATCCTATTTCACTCTAATGACTGGTTTACTATGTGAAACACCATTACTGCATTACTAGGAGGTCTGGCCTTAGATTTCCTGCGTTAACAAACATGGTAATTGAGATGCAGGTGGTGAATTTTTTTTTTTAAAAAAAAAAAGAAAGAAAAATAAACATCTTGCATTAGATTTGCTTTTTTCATCAGCATGGTGAGGGAACAAAAAACTGAAATGATTCAGGCTAAGCGCATTTTGATCCATGGTTGTGGAAGTCTCCTAAAGCATCTAAAGAGCCTTTAAAGGATCACATAGAAGTATCCACTTTCTGAGAGAATGGTGTTAGCAAGCATAGAGTAGAATCCAAATCCCAGCCAATAAGCCTTGAAAATAACTATAATGATAGGAGTTAATAGCTTTGATTAAGAGCTAGACTAGAATGCAGAATATTTTAGTTATTGCTTCTTTGTTGAATACAGGTATTCCTAATTTTAAAGGTTCATGGTGCTATATCAATTAAGAATCATCTTCTTTTTCCCAGAAGAATCTAACATGCATAACAATGGCTTCTTGCACCTTTATTTATCACTTTGATTACTATGTGATATTTATCTCAGGTTTAGTAGCATCACTAGATGTGGGATTCTAAACTGCTATTTATGTCAAATAATTTTATTGCATGACTTATTTATCGGGTTTTCTTTACAGCCAGAGACATTTGTAAAAGTTCGCCCCCGCTGTGAAGCACCTCGCCGTGATATGATGTATCCTATGAATTATACTCCATGCCGTTTTGTACGAATATCTTGTTTACGAGGAAACCCAATCGCAATTTTTTTTATTCAGGTGAGAATTATGTAGTTCTTTCTATGGTAGAGTTGAGGGACATTACTCCATGAAATCATTCTGCATTAGTATGTTGAACATGAATACATTGTAGTCTTACTCTGTCAAGGAAAAAAGGCAAAAACCATTGTTGAATATGAATAGGTTGTGGTCACTGCTGTTACATTGTGAGCAATGGCCTGATAAATTAGTAATTACACTCCCAAAACATTTCTTCAGTCTAATATTTTTGTTCGATCATATGAACATGAGTTGTAGAAATTCGAGTGGAAGGATTCAGTTAACTAACTTTTTTTTCAGTAAACATCTGTATGCATTGGGTTCATGTTGCACGGATGATATTTAGTTTTTAGTTTTTCTTTGGATATTCTGCAATTTTTTTGCCCCCCCCCACCCGGTTTGTACATATTTGTTGTCTAAAATGGTTGGATAGTTAATTGTAAACTCATTTTCATTTCTTATTGTTAGAAAGCTAGATCTTGTTAATTTTCATGCTTGTAGTATATCTTTTATCCCCTTTATTTCATTAAGGTTTGTTTTAATTACTTTTTGTACTTATTATGTTGTGAAGCATTTATGAGGTTGTATCAGTATCTTTTGTCAGCAAGAGGTTTTTCCTTTTAACTTAGATAAGGTGCATTTAGCCTTGTGTTTCCTATGTTTCCTAGACTCTTCATTTTTCTTAGAGTACTCGTGTATAGCACCTGTGTCCAACATATTCGGACATGGGTATGGGGGGTATGATCCTCCAAATATATGAAAACTTGGAGGGGGGGGGGAACGAAGCATACCACCAGTCTGGGTAACATAGTGTGATTCTATTAAGAGAACATGTCATTCTCACAGATGGATCATATGACTTAGAGAACCTGGATATATGGATTTAGAGGACCAAGGTTTCAGTAATAGACGCTTAAAATTATGCTACCTGACATTTTAGCAAGGGAAAAAAACATGGCATTCTTATTTGAATCATAGGTTCAATATGAAAGGGACTGCTGCTTGATGGTCACTAAGATGCCAATTCCAGCTATTTTCTTTCTGAGTTAAATTTATATTTTTTTTTATTGATGATTTTGATAATTCAAAGTACTTATTATTTATTTTTTATTATTTCTGCCTCGTAGTTGATAGGGATATCAGTGACTGGTCTTGAACCTGAGTTTCAACCAGTTGTTAATCACCTATTGCCGTACATTATGTCAAACAAGCAAGATGCTCATGATATGTATCTTCAGGTGAGCATATTAAAATTGTTGCCTATAATTCTCCCAGTATTGTTGCCTTGATCATCATGTTACTTTCTTTACTGCCTTCTGATGCTCATTAGTTTGTAGTTGCTTCAAGACATGACAGATCGCTTACATGTGTTCCTTCCCCATCTTGAGGTACAGTTTCTACTTAAATGATCGGTTTGTTTCCTTTCCTTTCTTTCTTTTATGTTTGTTTTCTGGTAATTCCTCTGCCATTGCATTTGCATTTGTGACCATATTTGTCATTTTGCAGGCCGACTTTGCTAGTTTTTCAGATGGTGCTGATTCCAATTTACGTTTTCTGGCGATGCTTGCTGGCCCATTTTATCCAATATTTAACATAGTGAATGAAAGGTAGATTTATCCTGCTTTTTTTCTTGGAAATTGAAATCCTCTTTATTAATTTATTTACCATGTTTTAGACTATTTGGTCTGTTTTTTATTTAAGTTGATGGCCCATGGTGTAATTATGCTGCAGAGATACTGCCAGATCTACAGGCAATATTGCTGATTCTGAAGTTCCTAGAAATTCTCAGTCATTGTCATCATTGACTGTTTCCTCTAATTTTGAGGTATCTCGTTTGCTCTGTTGTACGTCTGCTTTCTTTGTCATGACAATGTTTTACCTTTGATTCACTTAGCATAATTATGACTGGCTATTGGTCAAGAGAGTTGCTTTTTCCTTTTTATTTGTTTGATGGAAAGATTTAGATATTCTTTATTCTGCTAAAAAAGTGTATATATTTCTTTAAGGGCTCTGGTTTCTTTTGTTCTTAAAAGAAATATACAATTTTTGTATGGAAAGAGAGCTTGGAGAGGATATTTCATGGGATTATGTATGACTTTGTAAAATGGAACACTGCGACTAGAAATGCAAAGTTGCTGGACAACCTGTGCTGAAAATTTTTTATAGTGTCTCTTGAGTGCTGCAATATTGTGCTGACTGCTGAATTGTTGGAAAATAATATATGAGAAGGTTTTACCAGCAAATGGGTGAAGGGGGCTCCAATTTTGGATGATATAAGAGAATTTTAACATAGATGGTTTATTCACATTCAACATAGTTCTAAGGATCCGATGTAATGAAAGATTGATTTAAGACAAGTAAATGGATTATGTAGGGCTGGGTTATCTGTAGACCAATTAGTATAAGTGGCAAGTTGAGGTTTAATTTTTGAATAAATAACTTAAGGAGTTCATTAGCCATAAATTGGGTTGAATGGAGTCATATAATCAACTCCTACTATTTTGAGATTGGTAATTGGTGTCATATTTCATATCAGGTCATTTGAAGATTTGGTTCAGTCATATGTTCCTGTCGAGACTCTCCACCTAATGCTTACAAGTATTTACCTAGCTTATCAAAGTTTGAACTTGGTCACCCTTATTTTATTAATTAAGTTTTAGCATGTCTGACATAGGCCTGTGCTTAGTTGATGTTGTCAACTAAACAAGTTTATATATATGGGAATGTCAGAGAAATATATTATTTGACCCTTGGTTATGACTTGCTATTGAAGCCTAAGAGTCTGTTTGATAACATTTTTGTTTTCACTTTCTTTAAAGATTACAGATATCCTTCTGGTTTAATATTTTGGTTTTCGAACAAGTAAAACCGATAATAAATTTTCGAATTTGTATTTTCGATAGTTTTTGGTAAATTCTTTTCAAATATAAAAAATTAGTTTGTTGTCAAAGTTCTGCAACCGGGCTTATTAATCATGCTTGTTCCCTGTTGTTACAAAACTTCAAAACAATTTTCAAAATGCAAAACATAAAATGAAAATGTTTGCATGGATACTAAAAAGCACCTAATTTGTTTGTTTTCCTTATTGTTGGTCATGTTTCAACTATAGTTCGTGTGACATCCTGTATACTCAATTGATCCATTGGGGTCAGATGTGAGGGGGAGTGTTAAGTTGTATTACATCCTAAATCTGTTTGGCTTGGGCTGTTCATTGACCTTCTGTTCAAGATGGTCTCTCCACTATATGTCATTTAGTTTTAAATCGATGCTTTAACGGAGATAAAGTTTGTACCGAGTGAAAACTGGGTTTGTTGTTAGAAGCACACATCGCAAGTAGAGAAATAAAAGTTTATATCTTTTTCTCATCTCCTTAAATTATGTTTTTTGGAGATACCTGTGCGTGATTCTGATACTTCTATATACTATTCTGACTTTACCAGCTTTACAACCTCTATATTCAGTATTATCTAAGTTGAAGTTGTTTTTTGTACTATAATGTCTACATATCTCCATGTCTATAACATTCTTGAGTTGTTATGAGTAATAGAAAACTAATATGTCTTTTTTCCCCTTTTTCCATGGGAAGCCAAGGAGATCTCGTAACACCTCACCTCTTGTCTTATCAACTTCCAGTTCCATTGTGTTCCGTCCAGATGCTATTTTTTTGCTGCTGAGAAAAGCATATAAAGACTGTAATCTAGGAACTGTTTGCAGAATGGTAATGCACCCATCTGCTTTTTACCTTGGTAATGAAGTTTCAGCTTAAGATGATGTGCTTACATAATGGTACTTATATCTTCAGGCTTGTAGAATGCTTCAGAAGTTTGTAGAACCTCTTGTGACAGCAGATGAATCAAACCCTTCGACTGAAGTTACACCAATTTTGGATGAGTCATCAAAATCAGAGTTACTTAATCCTCTTCCAATGGTTGATTACTCAAAATTATTTGGGGAGGAATTCCAGTTGATAGATGATGACTGGGACACTAGAATTCTTAATCTCTTGGATGTCGGGGCTGTGGAAGAAGGGATTTTACATGTTCTCTATGCTTGTGCGTCACAGGTCGATTAAAGTTTCAGGATATGATGCGTTTTAAGGATTATTTTTCTTATTACAATGATTTTCTCATAATGATCTATGAATTTAGATTTTTACTCTGTATGTTTTACAGCCTCATCTCTGTAGCAAATTAGCAGACAGTACTTCTGACTTTTGGTCTGCATTACCACTTGTACAAGCATTGCTGCCAGGTAGACTGACTAAATCCATATCTGCTTTTAAGGAGTTATTAAGTTATATGTTGGATTTGGCACATGTCAATGCCTCTTAAAGGTTATTTGGAAAAAAAAATTATCACACGTCGGTGCCTCTCACAGCTTGATGAGCCAATGTTACAACTTCATAAAAGTTGTTAATTATTTCTTTATTTGCAGCAAAAATATGTCATCAAACATTTTTGAGATAGTAATGACCATCGTTGGACTAAATTTCGTGAGCCTGTTATATTGAATGAATTTGATTTTTTTTTTTTTTTGGTTTAATTTTTGTTCCTTGTCGTGTTGCAGCACTTCGTCCTGTTGTAAACAGTACTGCTGATCATGTTGATGATACTTTTTCTCAGTGGAAGCAGCCTTTTGTTCAACAAGCTCTCTCACAGGTTGCGGTTGCTCTTCATTTAATGTGTGTTTTTGGGGAGAAAATTAGCTTAACGCCATTGGTCTGATTGATTTCTACTTCCTGTGCTCTCTGATTGCAGATTGTTGTGACAGCATCTTCCCCATTGTACCATCCACTTCTTCAAGCCTGTGCTGGCTACTTATCATCATATTCACCATCTCATGTCCGTAAATTTCAGTTCATTTCAATTATCCCTGTAGCAGTCATTCTCCCTTACTAATTTTTTTTATCCTGACCGAACTAATGACATTATGATGATCTCTCTTTCTTCCTATGACACACAAAACCATGTGCTTGCAAAGCTTGTGCAATATAGAAAATGGCCTATCTGCCCCTTAAATTAGTGTAACAGTATGTGTACAGTAAAAGGAAATCCATTCAACTTACCTTATAAGATGGAATTTCATCTGCCAAACTCAATTCTTATATAAAATATGTAAAGCATTTCACTTGGCAACCGACCATGCAGGTGCTATTGATTTAAATGGGATCTATTTATAGCAGCTTGTTGGACTTATGCCCCTTTGATTTGTTTTCTCCAATACAAGCAAAAACCTCCCTTTTATCTCGATTCTTAGGTTTCATAAGATTCACGTTCTCAAAGAAACAAATTGGTTTGACCTCAACTTCTTCTACAGGCTAAGGCAGCATGTGTTCTAATTGATCTATGTTGTGGCGTGCTGGCTCCTTGGATAACTCACGTCATTGCAAAGGTAGGTGCGAAGCATGTCTTCATAGTATAAGCTTTGTACTCTCTGGTTGGTGATGCACCACTGATTCCCATTTCTGTTCATTCTTTTGATATATTTTTATAATTTTCTTCATTTTTGGACTTAATTGTTGTAGATTGATTTAACTGTGGAACTCGTGGAGGACCTTTTGGGCATAATCCAGGTATTATTACGAAACTTTGAAAGCAAAAGAGAAAAATGGAATTCAAAGATAGATAATAGGGCACGATCGTTTGACTTAAGACATTTATGTAGATGTTCGTGTGAGTATAAAATTTAAGCCGTGGAGATTTATATGAAAGATCTTTACAGTTTATAACTGTGTGGGATAGCTTGTTATGCAGTTAGTTGCTGGTGTCCTTTTAACACATTCGATGCCTTTGATTGAGAATGAACCCAAAATTATTATTCATAAAACTTCCTCTGTGTTTAGAACTTTCAAAGATATCCAATCCAGATTAGTTTTGAAACAAATTTTCCTAGTGAAATGCATGTCATTTCTCAGTTAATTGGTATGATTCTCGTTTCAAAATTTTCATCTCTAGTTTAGAATGCATTATGCCAGTCAGGCTTAAATACTTAACAGTTATGACACCATTGCAATATTAGGGCTGCGATATCCTGAGTTTAACATATTAAGTTGTTTTTATGTGCATTTGTTGGGGATCACTGCTGCAATCCCATAAGACCAGTGCCCCATTGGAATGGCCAAATTTTGAAAGATAAAACTTATCCTCAACCAATGAATCTGAATTAGTTAGATCTCTAATGATTTTTTACGTTATATAGTTAATCAGTTTACATGTCCCTTTGGCAAAATAGCAAACCCTTCATATCGCAAAATAAGCAAACCCATAGCACAGCGTAAGGCATGCGGCATTCCTGGTACCTCAGGGTAACCATACCCAATAATATAAGATCCCAAGAAGCTTAACTATTTTGGGATATATGAGGGACATTATATCAAGGAGAGGCATCTCCACCTGTTTGATCAATTGGTCTTATAACATAGTGTTATCTGGAATTTTCTGTTATTTGCTCCTTGTTTGTTGCCCGGTTCTCATAACCCATTTGGTGGGTTCGTTAGTTTTTTAGTTATTACTGGACCTACAGATAAGGGAGAGTGTTATCAAGTCTGGAATCAGCTAAATGTTTCCTTTTGTGCATGTACTATGTGCTGATTTTTTTTTGTTAGTATTTCTATGCGGTGAATTTGTTGCTTACGGCTATCTTTTTGTTCATTTCTCTTATGTGTCTATTATTTCTCCTTTAAAATCTCTTGTCAGGGAGCCCGCCACTCAATGGCTCAGGCTCGTGCTCGTGCTGCACTTAAGTACATAGTGCTTGGTTTGTCTGGTCACATGGATGATATACTAGGGAAGTATAAGGTACTAGCTAATCCTTTACTTTGTCTTCTTATAATTTTTTTTTTTTTTTTTGTAGATAGCCCAAAATTCTGTGGAAAAGAAATAGATTCGCCACCATTGTCATACTACCTCTAAGAGAAAATAATTGATTTCATCTGTTTTACCATCTAATACAAATTCTTGCTCATTTTATCATTAGAAATCATGTTAATGTGTTATTATTCACCTTTCAGGAAGTCAAGCACAATATTCTCTTTCTTGTAGAAATGTTAGAACCTTTCCTTGATCCTGCCATATGTACATCATCGAGCAAAATAGCCTTTGGTGACGTTTCATTTGCATTCCTGGAGAAGCAAGAGCAAACTTGTCTGATTGCTCTCAACATCATCTATACAGCGACTCGAAAACCTGCCGTTCTTCCTTCTTTGGAATCTGAATGGAGGCGTCAATCAGTTGCTCCTAGGTATCTCGTACTGTTGATTTCTATGTCATTTTATTGGGATACACTGATTTATTCTCACAATATTTTTGTGGGGAATGTTATGTGGAGGTTTGAACATCTTTACTTTTGTAGCTTGTTAGCATAGCATCAGGAAATAATTTGGGAAGTGATATGATGACCTATAATGTATACTAGAGATTTGATAATTTGCATCTTTTATGGTATTAGCAATTGCAAGTGTGTGAAAGTATTCAGATCTGTTGCAGCACAGAAAACATAAGTTTTCCTATTTTTCCTTTATAATTGAAAACTCATCTCTCAATATCTCTTTCAACCAAGATTGCTAAATTCATCACGGAATATTATGGTATGTTACTTTGACTATCTACATTGTGATGGTTTTTTTTCAACTGTCAATGCAGTGTCCTCCTTTCAATACTGGAACCCCGCATACAATTACCTTCAGAAATTGACATGTGCAAATCTCCCATTTGTAATGATGTTGAGCATGAATCATTGAATGTTTCATGTGTCCCACATTCTGACCCTGATGGCAAGACAGATGTGCCTGATACAGCCATTAAGATGGATGCTTTAGAAGATGTTAGTCTTCTTTTTGCCCCTCCAGAACTTCGTAGTATCAATCTGACTAATGTTTGTAGCATTCGTAAAGAAAATGTCGTGGAATTGAACCAGGCAGAGTTAAACTCAGAACAGAATGACATTGAGAAAAAAAATTCTAATCAATTTCAAAACAGTTTAGTTTTGGATTCTGGTTTCACTCTTGAATATTGCAATTTGCAAGCAGACTATTTTCAACTTATTAACTACAGGGACTGCGAGCTTAAGGCGTCTGAATTTCAGCGGTTGGCTTCAGATTTACACTCACAGCATGAGATTTCTATTGAAAGTCATGATGCCGCTATCGATGCTCTGCTCTTGGCTGCAGAATGCTATGTCAATCCCTTCTTTGTGATAACTCTTAAAGCCAGCTCAAATATAATGAATCAGATGAGCATCAGTGGGGCTAATATTTCAAAGATTTTTGAAATTTCAGAGCTTAGAAGGGTTTCTA
The DNA here is from genome assembly GCA_029448705.1 of Adansonia digitata. Classification (NCBI taxonomy): domain Eukaryota; kingdom Viridiplantae; phylum Streptophyta; class Magnoliopsida; order Malvales; family Malvaceae; genus Adansonia; species Adansonia digitata. Next base: position 16,485,271 of record JAQSVH010000003.1, read on the forward strand.
CAAAGATTAACAGTAATTTGCCAACAATAGCTCATCTTGAAAAGAACAGAGACAAGGCTGTCCTTAAAATATTGCTTGAAGCTGCTGAATTAGACAGGAAGTATCATCAAAAGTCATCAGATGGAGAAGAATGTCAAAGCTACTCTGCAGAATCTGATGAACAAGTCATAGAGATGTCTCCCTTTGATATACAGTCAGTGGATGCTGTCACCTTGGTTCGACAAAATCAAGCCTTATTGTGCAATTTTCTGATTAAGCATTTGCAGGGAGAACAACCTTCTTTGCATGAAATTCTCATGCAATGTCTCGTGTTTCTGTTGCACTCAGCCACTAAGCTACACTGCACCCCTGAACATGTGATTGATGTCATATTGCAATCTGCTAACTACCTTAATGGGATGTTAACATCTTTGTATTCTTGGTTCAAACAAGGCAAGTGCCAGTTGAATCCCGAAAAGGTATATGGAATACAACGCCGTTGGATACTGCTGCAAAGATTGGTAATTGCTTCAAGTGGTGGCGGTTTTGCATCAGACTTTTCAGTCAATATCCATAATGGCTTCCGCCATGGGAATTTAATTCCTCCTTCAGCCTGGATGCAGAAAATATCCACATTTTCTCAATTTACTTCCCCCCTTGTTCGCTTCCTTGGCTGGATGGCAGTATCTCGAAATGCAAAAAAGTTCATAGAGGAGCGGCTTTTCCTAACTTCAGACATGTCAGAACTGACATATTTACTCTCTATATTTGCAGATGAGCTCGCAGTAATAGGTAAATATGTTGATCTTAATCATGAAGATCAAAAGATCAATCAATCTGGGGGTAAACAAGATTCTCCAATCCCTAATGGCTTTGAACTTTCTGATGGACAGCATGGAGATCAATCTTTCCGTGTCATCTACCCTGATCTCTGTAAATTCTTTCCGAATATGAAAAAGCAGTTTGAAGCTTTTGGGGAAATCATTTTGGAAGCTGTTGGGTTGCAGCTGAAATTACTACCTGCCGCTGTTGTGCCTGATATTTTGTGCTGGTTTTCTGATTTGTGTTCATGGCCTTTTTTTCACAAGGACCAAACTACTTCACCGAGTAGTTCTAATCATTTGAAGGGCTATGTCGCGAAGAATGCCAAGGCAATAATTCTCTACATACTAGAAGCCATTGTTGTGGAGCACATGGAAGCGCTGGTGCCTGAGATACCAAGAGTGGTGCAAGTTTTGGTATCCATATGTAAATCCTCGTATTGTGACGTCTCTTTTCTTGAGTCAGTATTACATCTGTTAAAGCCAATTATCTCATATTCATTGCATAAAGTGCCAGATGAGGAGCAATTATTGGTTGGTGATTCTTGTCACAATTTTGAATCTTTATGCTTTGAGGAGCTTTTCAGTAACATCAGACAAAGAAAGGAGAATGAAGACAGTTCTGTTGAGAAAGTATTCAGCAGAGCACTGACAATTTTCATGCTGGCTTCTGTCTTTCCAGATTTGTCCTTCCAACGTAGAAGAGAAATATTGCAGTCGTTAACATTATGGGCTGATTTTACTGCTTTTGAGCCAACTACTTCTTTTCATGACTACCTCTGTGCTTTTAGTAGTGTCATGGGAAGTTGCAAAATTTTCTTACTTCAAAATTTAAGGGTCTCAAATTTTATTCCTCTTCAGTTGCCCATCTCCTCTGACTACAGGACACTTGGTGAAAGTGGCTCAGAATCCTTATCATGGTTTCTTAATGATATATTACATTGCCCTACTCCAAATGAAACTTCTGTGAAGCTGGAAAGTAACAACTCTGATGCTGTTGTCTTGAATGAAAAAAATTACCATCTCTCTGAAGAGGAAATAGAGGAGTTCACAAAAGACTTAGAGGGTCTTATTCCCAAGCTTTATCCAACTATTGAGCAATGTTGGTCTCTTCATCTTCAGCTTGCAAAGAAGCTCGCTATTACATTGGCACAGTGTTTTATATACTCAAAATGTTTGTCTTCGACTGCTGCAGCAATTCATAATGCTGAAGGGGATAACAGTGAAAATCCTTTGCCTTCTAAATCGGTTGACCAGTTGCCAGCTCAGTGGAAAACTGGTCTTGAAGGTCTTGCTGGAATGATTTTAATGCTCCAAGAAAACACTTGTTGGCAAGTTGCATCTGTGATACTTGATTGCCTTCTTGGAGTGCCCCTGGGTTTTCCTCTTGATGATGTTACTGATCCTATCTGTACTGCAATCAAAAACTTTTGTTGCAAGGCACCTAAAATCTCTTGGCGTTTGCAAACTGATAAATGGTTGTCAATATTATCCATGAGAGGCATCCATAGCCTTCATGAAAGTAAAATTCCTCCTCTAGTTAATCTTTTTGTTACGATGCTGGGCCACCCTGAACCTGAGCAACGCTTCATAGTGCTTCAGCACTTGGGTCGATTGGTTGGACAAGATGTAGATGGTTGGAAAATGGTACAGTGTTCTAATTTTGGCGGTAAGATAGTTTCACCAGGCTTAGTTCATTCTATTCCTGAAAAGATAATATCACTTTTGGTCTCAAGTACATGGGATCAGGTGGTGGTTGTGGCGTCATCAGATGTATCATTATCCTTGAGGGCTTGTGCGATGGCACTGCTTGTGGATTTTATTCCATTTGTTGATAGGCCTCAGTTACAGTCATTCCTTGCAGCAGCTGACAGTCTTCTATATGGCGTGGGCCAGCTTGTGTATCCTATTTGTGAGGGACCATTACTAAAACTTTCATTAGCACTTATTACTAGTGCTTGTCTATACTCTCCAGCTGAAGATATTTCTTTGATTCCTCAAAAGGTTTGGGGAAACATTGAGGCTTTAGGCTTTTCCAAAGCTGGTATGTACTTGTGTCATTTTGGTTGTATAAATCTAGCTTAAATGATAACCAAATGTTAGTGCATTTTAATCAGTTTTTTTCCCCTTTGCCTCTTCTATAGAATACAGACTTCCAGATCTCGAAAAGAAGGCATGCCAAGTCTTGTGTAGATTGAGAAATGAAGGAGATGATGCTAAAGAGGTATCTTCTAGTACAATTGCAAAGAGATATAGGACATGCTATTGGCTGTTACAAAAGAAAAATGTTTTCTTTATATGCTAATACTTGTTACCAATGCATACGAGCAAATGTTTGTATGAGTAAATAAAATCTTATGTATATAGGGATTTCTTGATCCACAAAATTTGCGCTTATTCACTTGTAACCCATATCATAATAAACTGACCTACTCTGTCCGTAAAGGTCCTGAAAGAAGTGCTCTCTTCAAGTTCTGCAAAACAATTTGACCCTGAATTTGGGAGCACCCGAGAATCAATTCTTCAGGTAAGAGTGATTATGGTTCTGATTTTTATTTTTTCTTTTCAATTGTTCTGTTTTATTATCGTTAGAAAGTTGGTATCAACCACAAAATGAATTGATTGCTAAAAATTGCTGTCACCTTGATTGTGCAGTCTAGTATCTCATGTGTAAGCCAACACTACACCAATTTTATGTCATGTTGTATGATTGTTTTACATGAAATTTTGGTGAACTATTGTCTTTATTTAAAAAATAATTATGTTTCGTCAGTTGAAAATTCATTAGTGGACAAATGTCTTTCAGATTCTGACTTGACAAATTCTTTAGTTCTTGTATTACTTTTGTAACTGAAAGTTTGTTTGATTGCATTCAATTCATCGTTTTCCTTTTCTTCCTATGCCTTCTTCGTGTCTGTTATCTCTTTGCAGTTTGTAGTTTCATCATGTCTTCCATAGGCCTAGCATAAAATGATCAGAACAGTTGTAATTCGACTCCAAAAGGCCTATTCTACTAATTTTAATTTTCCTTAAATCTCTATTAAGTTTTACAGTTTGTTTAAGTTCTTGCAGATAGGCATTGTATTAAAAAGTGAAACAGCTATAATTCTACTCGAAAATGCCTATTCTACTAACATCTTTCTTGACAAATAGTTGGCTTTTAGATACTTGGTTTGACTTATACTGTCAATCCAATCTGAAACAGTTTTTTATTTTACAAAAATGCTTTAGATTCTTTCCTTGTTTATTTTTCTAAAAACTACCGTTGTATTTAGAGTCGGCCCTGTTGGTGCCTTCTAATGCTATATTTTCATCATCTATTAAAATAAATAAATAATGAAACAAAAATTGAAGCGGTCAGCAGGTGCCTAGATAAGTATTGATTTGGGTTTGGCATCGATGGTAGCAGTCGGCTAATGTTTTCTCTCCTGTTAACATGTAGAAAGATTTTGGATCTGATTATGCTATCAGCGCTTGTGACCCGCGATTTCCTTTTATGTAGAAGGCTACCGTTTTTGGTTGTTATTTCCAGTATTGTATGAGTTTTTCATTGTAGGGGAAGAGAGAGAGAGAGAGAGAGAGGGAGAGAGAAGATATTCTGATTATGTAGAGAAGAAATTTGGGAATCGGACAAGAACATATTGGACTATCCGCTAAGCTTAACTTATAGTTTCTTCTGCCTCTTTGGCCTCTTCAATTTTCTGTTTCTTCAGATATAAATCATCCGCTGTCTCATCTTTCTAATGATGCTGTCTTTTTACCTCTTCATAACCTTATCTGTTATGACAGGTCCTTGCTAATCTAACTTCTGTTCAGTCATACTTTGATATATTTGCGAAGAAAACTGATGAAGAGGCTATGGTAAGCTTGGTAACCATTTTGCTGTTTCGCTCTTTGGACTTCCAGATACAGTTATTTGATCTTCATATGCTACAGGAACTAGAGCAGGCCAAAATGGAATTGGAACTTATTCAAGAAGAAGCTGCCCTGCAAGAACCGTTAAAATATTCTGAAGAAGGGCATCAGCTACCACATCTTGCCAGTAATATTTCTGTTCTTCATATGGTCTCCATCATTTCTTTTTTTTTTTTTTCCCTTTTACAAGTAACATGGTTTAATATAGCCCGCTAAAGCAACTTTATTTTTGCTTTTTCCCTTTTTTTTTATTTATCATGGAACTTTATTTTTGCCCAGCTCCTGTCAGAGATGGAGACCGGCTTCAGCAGATCAAGGAGTGCATTCATTCTTTGTAAGTACCACTTCTACTTCGAAGCTCTATATTTACAAAAAGAATATACAATAAAAGTTGGTAAATTTTGGGTTCATTTTCACCTACTAATCAAGATTTTTGGTTATTTCTTTTCCGAATTTTATAACTCGAACTTCATTTCACATGCACTGCTGATGGCCTCACTGTCTTTTCTCGCTTAGGGTGCCAGAAATTTTATACTTATAATTTTGATCTGATTCTGTCAGAGAGAAGAACAAGCTTAAAGAAGATGTAGTAGCTCGCAGGCAACAGAAACTTCTAATGAGGCATGCTCGTCAAAAATACCTGGAAGAGGCAGCTTTGCGAGAAGCTGAGCTTTTGCAAGAACTTGATAGGTTTTGCTTGTGTTGCTCTTTCCAGATTATTGAAAAAATATAATTTTAGAGTAAGCAAATATGTCTACAACAGTTGCTAACAGCTTTGCCTTTTGTGTGGCAGGGAAAGGACAGCTGAAGCTGAAAAAGAGATTGAGAGACAGCGCTTGCTGGAACTTGAACGTGCTAAAACAAGGGAACTGCGTCACAATCTGGATATGGAAAAGGAGAGGCAAACACAGGCATGGCGCTTGTTTGATTTCATCAAATCTCAATTTAGCATAATTAGACTTCATGCAAACTTTATTGAGCATTTTTTTGGTGCCTTTCCTCATTGTCTTTGCATAAAATATCAGAGAACCACTGTCACATAATACGGATGCCTTTGCATACCAAGTGTTCTCATTATATATGATGGATACCCTATCCTTTTATTCCTCCTCTTTTCGAATTATGCATGATTCTTGTTATCATGAATGTTAAAGCTGTTTTTGGCTTAAACTGCAACTACGGGACGATCAGTTTTGTTTCTTGGCTTGTGAAAATGTAGAGAGAACTTCAGAGAGAATTGGAGCAGGCTGAATCCGGACTAAGGTCTTCAAGGCGTGACTTCCCTTCTTCATCTCATAGTAGGTATGGCTATTTTCGTCTTTCTCAGACTGATCATTAATTCTGGTGTTTTTTCCCCCCATTTGGTCAAGTATTCATTCACAAAGTGTTACCTACTCTATTGTCACAAAAAAGTAAAATTATTCTATTATAGCAGTTAGTTGCAAGATAACCTATTAATCATTATTTACTTTTGAGAATACTTACATTACTTGCTAATTTGAAAGCTATGGTTATTTGGCTTGATGACTAAGGCTAAATCGTATTCAAGATGATGCTTATTAAGTAAACACTACGTTCTATGTTCTCCTTTTTGAACAATAGTAACCTGTGCTTAAATGCAACATTATTGACACTGCATGGAATTTGTCAACCCCCGATGTTGATAATGCCTTGTCGGTTATGTAATGTTTTCATCTACAGTAGGCTGCGGGAAAGGTATCGTGAGAGGGAAAACGGAAGAGCAAGTAACGAAGGAAGCACTCGAACCAGTAGCAACCTGCAACCTGAAACTACATCGATGGCCCCAATGCCAACAGTTGTTCTGTCTGGAGCAAGATCGTTTTCGGGCCAGCCCCCCACCATTTTACAATTCCGTGACCGTGCAGACGAATGCAGCAGCAGTTACGAAGAAAATTTTGATGGAAGCAAGGATTCAGGTGACACAGGCAGTGTCGGTGATCCGGAGTTAGTTTCTTCATTCGACGGACAATCAGGTGGTTTTGGGTCTTCCCAAAGGCATGGATCTCGAGGGAGCAAGTCGAGGCAGGTTTTGGAGAGGAGAGAGAGGGATGGTAGACGTGAAAGCAAGTGGGAGAGGAAACATTCTTGACCAAATCCAATTGCCTGGCAAAAATGGAATCTTCATTGCGTCAAAATGAGCAAAATATTTAAAGGGTTTATCTGTTGTGCAATTGTATTATCTGGTTCTGGTTCATCTTGGAGGATTTGACCGGCAGCCATTGAATCCCGGGGTGATTCTGGTTCATGTTGTACACTGTGCTTCACTCCATGTTGAATATATATATATATATATATGTAATATTTGTTGTAGCTTCTGCCCCAAGGATCATACATTTCATAGGGGCATATTATTGTGAAAATTATGCTACTAATATTTATTATTGTTCGTTTCTATCTGAAATTTTTAGAAATTTAAAAATGTCCTGTAGAAGGACTCTCTCTTCAGCCATTTCAGTATGGTGTTATTTACCATGCACAAGTCATCCTCAAATAGATCGTTTAAAGTTAAATATATTCAATATTTTAAATTTTTTACATCTTAAAAGTCTTATTTTTATTGAAAAAAAAAAAAAGATGTTTTGTAAAATAGCAAAAACTTGTCCGGTTCCTTTTTAATCATCTTGAGCAATTTGAATAAAGTTTACAAAAACAAAAGTTGCCGCCTTTAACTATTTGAACATGTCTTTAACCATAAAACCAAAGTTATTCAAAGTGTTTCTTTAACCTCTGAAAACAGGGAAATTTAAAAAAAAAAAAAGTCAAATCTTAAAAAGATTACGTAATTTCTTTTAAAACTACTATGATGGGCAAATATGAAAGTGTTTTAAACTATTCTAAAATGTTTTTACGTCGAGACATGCATTTTAACTTGCGAAGTATTATTTATTTATATATATATATATATTATGGTAAATTCTCAAAGCATTTTGATATATATGATTGAGGTGCTACATTTTATATCTTGCAAATTTTTAAAATGTTTTATTTTTGGTCACGTTTTCTTTAAGAGCAAGATTTAATTGAAAACTAGTAGTAATCGCAAAATTAAATTTTTAAGATGAAATTTGAAATTTCAAAATCATTTAGGTTTTTGTTAATTCCCAAAGTTTGAAATTAAATTTTGTTGTCATCAAGAAACCCATTTTAAACATTTTGAAACTATTTTCTTCAAATTTATTTTCTCATACTCAAATGACCTACTCTTCAAATACTCCTTATACAATTTCATCAAATGAGTAAAGTGTTTTTTGTTCACAAAGTAATAAAAATTATCTTCAAAGAGTCAGGAGCAACACTTCATGTAAATTTGAGGAATCTTCACTCATGTCTCTCGTATTTTTTAACCGAGGTTAAGTGTAAATTTATCATTATATTTAATTAAATATTGAATTTTTTTGCTTTGTTTTTTGTTTGACTGAATTTTGCTACTAAATTTTAATTTTGATTGAATTTTATCCTTCAAATCTGAATGATTCGAAAACAATATTTAATTAAAATATTTTTCAATTATTTTAATTTTAATAATTAATAATTATTAAAAATATTTTATAAAAACTTAATTTAATTTTTTCTTTCTTTTATTTTTTAAGTTTTTCTTTCATAAAATAAATTTTCCTTTTTTAATTTTAATATTTTAATAAATTTATTTATTGTTTTAATTATTAAAATAAAATTTTGAAAGAATATTTTTGGGTTAAATCTTCAAACCATTCAAAATCAATGATAAGCAACAAAATCTAATAAAAATCCAATTTTAATGATAAAATTTAATTAAAAATTTAATTTTACTTGTAAATTTCAGTAAAATGAAAATAGAATAATAAATTTATTGTTAATCTCAAAATAAAATGAAATATTTTAATATCCACCTAGATTATGTTTTAAAATCATGGCGACTATTAATACTTAAACTTATTCAAAAGTTAAATAATTTTTCCAATCATAAAACTGAAATTAATTTAAATTTTTATTTTTTTAATCCAATCCAAATAACTGTTTAATAAATAAAATAATTTTTTATTTAAATTTAATTATAAAATATATTAATTTTAATTAAAAATATTTATTTAATATTTTATTATTTTTAGGCATTAAACTTGAGCCATCAAATCAACTAAGGTCGAACAAAATTCTAATCTAAAGTTAAATTTCAAATTTCTCGAGCCGGAACCCAACTCAGTCCGACCTAGTGGTAGCTCAATTAACTCGGTTGTTTATTCTCTTTTTAGGCGTTCTTAAGCTTCACTTCAGTTCCTAGGTCCTCACTTCTCAGTCATCTCATCTTCAGATCCCTCTCTCATTTCCAAAGGTATGAAATTTTCCTTTTTCTTTGGGTTTTTCTTTCAATCTATCGAGCAAGACCGATCAAACAATTCAAACCCAACTCTTCAAATTTTAAAATATAATAGCAATTTTCTAGTTAGTCAAATGATTCTCCCCTGACCCGAACTTTTTCTTTTTCCTGGAAAACCCAAACAATCTGTTTGGATTCCAGTAAAATGAAAGGAAACTGTTAGTAAAAAGAATAATAGAAATTTGGGCTGAAAGGATAATTAATATACTATTTGTTGAATCCAAGGAAAATGGGACTTTTTTTTTTATTTATAATGTGGAAGTCAGTAATGGAAAAGCCTTTTTTTTTTTTTTTACAGGTTTAGCAATGGCAACAGTTAGGAATCTGAAAATCAAGACATCAACTTGCAAACGAATTGTTAAAGAGCTGCACTCTTATGAGAAAGAGGTTGAGAGAGAAGCTGCAAAAACAGCTGACATGAAGGAGAAAGGAGCTGACCCGTACGACCTCAAGCAACAGGTATTGTCTGTTTTCAAATTGCTGCTTTTTTTAAGGCTTGTTTACGATGGTTGAACTTTTACTGCTTCAATTGTTTTGAAAAACCCATTATGAAATCCCTATGTTATTTTTTCATTACTGATACTATTTCACTGGTTAAAATGTGTATTTATGTAATTTTAAGTGAACTACTTCATGTGAATTGTTCTCTATACGTATAAATTTTTCTCTGTTTGGACAGGAAAATGTTCTGGCTGAATCGAGGATGATGATCCCTGATTGTCGCAAGCGGCTAGAGGCTTCGTTGGCTGACCTTAAAGGGACTTTGGTATTGTATATTTATTATTATTATTATTATTATTATTATTATCTTTTTTGCTTATTTTAATAAAATTTGTGCTTGCTGAATTCACTGTTAATAAGATTTGATGTTATTCTTTTTCATTGTTTGTTCTACATGAGTCCCATAGGCAACCCCATCAGGTTTTTGTATATGAATTAACGATTTGGTCCCGACTGAATTTGATTTAAAAGTTAAGTTTGGAGAATGATATTCAATATCAGTTTCATTTGCTCTGCTTCAGTATCGGAGTTCGCATTGCCCCAAAGGCTAGATGGTCTAGCAATCAAATCTGCTTCACTGCTCCATTGTTGAAATAGCTTTTAGTTCTTACTGAGATATGCCTCCATAGCAGTTCTTTTAGGGGTTGCCCCAAACCCTTTGCTCTCCTAGAAAGTTGTATTAGGTAATAACACAGATTCATGATTGTAGTTGAGGAAGGTGACCCCATATATGTTCAGTGCTTATAGCTGAATAAGCAGATATCATTTAGGGGCTAGAAAGATAATTAGAGCTCAAGCGCTTTTATTGATTGATAACCGACTTCCAAAAACTTTGCACTATCCTGGAAAAGAAATGGAAGATTTTTGTCTCACCTCTCTTTTAGTGTCCGTTCTTTATTATGGGGATTTTTGGATTATAATCTTTTCTGTAGCATTCAGTTGCTTTTGGATTTCGTAATTTCCTATCCAGATACCTCTCTCTCTCTCTCTCTCTCTCTCTCTATATATATATATATATATATATATATCTGATAGAAGATCAAATACTTAAATGAAGTTTGACGAATTACCAACTTAATTTCAGGCTGAGTTGGAGAAAGCAAATGAGAAGGAAGGTCCCGAGCTCGAAGATGCTCGCTGCACCATAATGGAAATTGAAAAGTTGTTTCAGACAACGGAGGCTTAGTGACAGCTTCTATTAGTTTGCTATTAACTCAAAAAGATTTGATATGCGGTTGTAAGTTTGTACTGTTTCTATTGCCAGCTACGTGCATGGAATGCAAGCTAAGATGTCTTTTGTAGTTGGTATTCTTGCCAGTTATGTTCTGAAATGAATTCTGCAATATAATTCAGACCAATTAGTTTGTTCGTGTGATTGTTAATACTTGGTTTTTGGGTTTTTTGCCACATTTTGTGTGAAAAGAAACTGTGGGTGAAAAACTGGGAGTTCATGCTTATATTTTAGGCATATGGTGATGACAGTAAAATATTTCACCAGTGAAGCAGTATCTTACTTTGCTTGAGGTACATGCGTTCAGAGCTTCAATGAAAACCGAAGTATCTTAAACCCCAAGGCTTTCAATGGATCAAATTAAATATATAGCAACATCTCTAGAACTAGGTTTGTCTCAAAGTCCAGTTTCTGAAGTTTTGTTAGCGAGCCAGCTAAGGGAAATTGGCACATTCATTTTGTTGAGTTGCCTAAGCCACTTGATACATTGCTCAGGTGTCATTAGTGTGTATTTTCACAAAATGGTTCCAATGGCAACCTGTGGATGCCCCGAGGTCTCGTTTTAACAGGATAGCCATTGGCAGTTTTAAAAAATCATGGCACCGATGACAGCCAAAGGTGCAGACTAGAGTTTGGTTAAGGTTAAAGCTAAAAAATTATCAACCAGAAGATCCTGTACACAGTGCCAAATGTTTACACAAATCAACACAACTATAGAGCCATTCTTTGTTCATGGAAATAAATTTGATTCCTTTTCGTTTTCATAAAGAATGGCGAGACCCTTTCCTTATCTTTCTTCGGAATGGCTTGCATGCCTCGACACTGAGGTCAACAGCTGTTGCAAGTGCCATGAAAATGGCAGCATCCTCCACACATGTTACATGCCGCATGGCTAGTTGTACTAATGGCTTGCTGCTCTTACCTTCCCCTTGGACTCTGCAGCTCATTACAAAACCACCAACAATCGGACTCAATGCCGAAAAGTCTCCACTGCTTTGCGGACTTGGTATTGGAGTTGGTCCCTGCCGCATTTGTCTGTCGGTATCAATGAAAAACTCTCCACCCTTTTCAGCACTAATAAGTATCTCAGACATGAGAAACTCTGCTCTATCTTGCGCTTCGGACAGCAGGTGAAATCGGCAGCAGATAGAGTCTCTGATGCCTCGCTCACGCCACGCCTCAAGCTTTCCCCAAGGCAGCCAGCTCTCTGGCCTGCAAATATCTGGACGAACAATCAACCAAGCTCCTGGGTTGGACTTGGCAACCCAATCACAACCTGTCGACGGCACAAAGGGAGTGGTTATGAAGGCTGCTGCAACAGCCGAGCCAGAGAGATCATGTATCTTCACCTTCCATCCTTTCCTCTCTCTTCGCTCGGTCTCTATGTCGGAACTGTCAGCGGAACCTGTCCAATAAGTGCTTAATGGGTCCACCTTTGCTACCCTGCCAGTTCAAGACAACCATGAAGAGTTTCATTAACAATGAACAAATGAGTAGAAAATAACAGAATCGTTTTTGAGGTCCAAATATATTTTAAAAACTCAGTAAATGCAGCTCTTTAAAATTTAACTTCAACAAATGGAAGATGGATCAAGCGATTTATAGTTTTACATCACCTGTCTCGACTAAATTTGCAACTGAAAATTGGCTGTTTGTTCGAACCTCGAAGCTGTACTATCTGAGGACTCAGCATAGTCACATCTTCAAACTGGAACACGTATCTTGGATCAGGATCGAGTTGCACTCTCAAATGGAGTTCAGCTCCTGGTTTTCCATTCTCATGCTTGTTTTTGCCGATGCCAATCCATCCATTGAAAAGAATCACTGGCTTCCCTTCACCCCACTCAGGTCCCACCTCCAACTTGAACATCCCAATCTGCTGTCTCTTGACTCCAACACCACAATGTGACCCCTTCCTCCCCATGAAGACAGTGATCTCCAGATACGCATGGGGGTTATAGAAACAGCCAGGGGTCAGCAAAGCCTTCACATCGGACTCCTCTAGATAAAAGCTAGAGGCAATGCTGTGAATATCAGGTGTGGCTTCAGGTGAGGATACTAAAGGAATTGAAGTCGTTTGCACAGGGAAACCTCGGAGTCGTATCTCGCATGAATACGGGGTAGATAACGCATGATTTCCAGCTTTCGAAGAATTCAGGGCTGATCCAGGAATCCTCAGACCCAGAGAGCCTATTGACAACCTGATGAAAGCCTGAGGATCCATTATTGTCACAAATATTCCCCCAGACCCATTGTATAAAAAGCTTTAGGTTATGGCAACTCAAACCTGTCATTCCAGCAGGCAAGTAAAATATTAGAACCAAAAAAAAAAAGGTTTAGAAACATGTTGAGGCAAAATTATTGCCTCTCTATTAGATCAGCACATGTTGATAACTCAAATCAAGATCAGTTTAATTAAATATAGAAGGTGACAAGTAAACAGTCTAAGCAAGAAAATTTTGGTTCCGCTCAGTGGTATTTAAAACAGCTTAGTCAGTTTGGACATAATCAATACCTGATCAAATCCCATTGCCAGTGGCAAGGAAAGAAAAGTAGTATGATCCATCGAAGGTTGTCTAAATTATTTACTAGACACCCAAAGTAGAAGGTCCCAAAGTAAAAAGCTTCCAATGTCAGCCACATAAGATTCTGACCCTAAACAACAGTATCTTGCCAATTTCCGAAGAATGATGTTCCATCCTAACATCATATGCTAAAAACTAGAAAAGGTAAATCATTTTCCTAGGTTTTTCAGCAGTTATGAATCATCAGTTTCTTGCCAAAGTTATTCCAGGCCATGATCAGTAGTGTGATATGACAATTATAGTGACACATGTGGATCTTACCATAAACCTAGGTTATCAGCTCTCCTGCTTGTCCCGTCGCTTTGAAATACTATGCAAAAATTCACCCCACGGTCTCCTAAAAATTAATTTTAAATATCCATACAGGATTATTCAAAGCCATATTGGCTGTTGTTTCCAAGCTAAGCAAGTAGCATCTCAAAGGGAATTTCATGCACCTATATGTTTATATTATTTTTCTGCTTATTCAAAACTTTCCAGTCAATTCAAAGACATTCAACTTGAACACTAAAATCACTGAAAATTTCCAAAATTCAACCAGTTCATAGAAGACAAAGAAACTGGAAACACATCGAATCCTCGAGTTGAAAGAGATCCGAAACCCTTGCAACGTAAACTATAGTTCCTTCATCTGTGCAAAACAGAGAGTCGTAACAAAAGTTGACAATATTGAAATCATCAAAAGAACTGAATTCCACAGATGTGCCACATCTCTCAGAAGGAAATCTTCTGTTCTGCTTTGTGTAAATAAGAACAGTCTACACAGCGATAAGGGGAAAATATATATATATATATATGTATATATGCGCCTAGAAACAGTCAAGAAAAGAAGCCAGACATCTATGATCAATTTTCCTAACTAACTTTCCGTTTATCATTCAATGATCATGAAATTGATCACATAAATTTTTTTTTTTTAAAAAAAAAAAGCCATCAGCATCTTCCCTAAAATTCATTATACGCTTAAAACAATGCAATCTGGCTTTTAGTTATCCTTCTGGCTGCTTCAAGTTTCTCCTAAAACAGTGATTTGACGTCAACTAAACCAGAAATTACCATAATTAAGCTTCCATGTCAAAGACTATATGGTTTATTAAAATCCCAACTTATAAACAAGATACATGCTGCTTAGAATTCAAAATTCTTATCTTTCAACATACTTTTTCCATCAACCAACCTTTAAAAAAAAAAAAAAAACTAGAACTCAAAAGGAAAAACCACCAAGAATTCCCACTTAAAATAGAAATCCCATATAGAATTTTAACAAATATTTTTTGGTTACTTGCAAACCAAAAAAAAAACATTAAAAACCCAACTGAAAATCTTCAGCCAATCAACTAACAAAAGTCAAATTCACCTAAAATAATCCACACATATACACACTAAAAACCCCGAATTTATATCAAAGATTTAAGTAGAAACACGAAAGAAAAAAAAACTAAATTAAATTAAAACAAAAAAAAAAACCCACCTTTGAATGAAGCTTTTTCTTCATAAAAAAGCTGAAGGAACCAAATTTCCTACAAAGGAAAACATATCAAAACATCATTACCCTAAAAATCCTCTCTTTTCCTTTTTCTTTACCCCAAAAACGTTTCTTTTTTCTCCTTCAAAAACAAAAAGAATAACTTTTTAAAGAATGTGATCAATAATAATAATAATCAGTGTTGAATGAAGGAAAAGGGGAACAAAGAACAAAAGAGACTTTAAAAAGGGCTATAAGGCAATCTGGGATTTCAGGTAAGACTCTTTCACAGATCACGAGGAAGCCCCCTTTTCCCTTTTATTTTTTATTCTTATTTTTGTATTTTTCTTAATGAGATCCTCTCTCTTTCTCTTTCTTTGTTTTTTTTTTTTTTCTTTTTTTCAATAAATATTATGGTAATGAACTAATTATATCCAAAGGAATATTTTTTTTTGCATAATTGTCACGAAACAGAGGCAGAAAGTAAAGAATTTGTCTTTTACTGCAAGTACCAATCAACGGCGGACATGAAGAAAAAAATATATTTTATGGGGTAATAAAATTAAAAAAATAACATGAATAAATTATAAATTAGAATAATAAAATTAGTACTAGAAAAAGAAAATTAAAAAAAATAGAGGAGAGAGAGGTCGTGAATACAGCTGTAAAGAAGGTATCGTTTTCGGACACATATGCTTGACCTCATCTTCCTCATTGTTTTATTTATTTATTTATTTATTATTAATTTAAAGCATATATTTATATATATTAATTAATTTTCAAAATTATCCTTTATTATTTAGAAAAAGAAAACAAATGTATTCCCAAATTTAATCAAAATTAGAATGAATAATATATTTATTTGATTGAATATTAAAATATAAATTTATAATAATTTTTTTTGAAAGGGTAAGATTAATAATTATATTTTTTTTATAATTTTAAAATTTAATTTAATTATATTTAATATATAAAAATAAAAATAAATATGTATATTAAAAAATATTTTTTAAAAGTTTTGAGAAACCATGCCTCCTAACCCCGCCCGTGGTATTTTTGATGCATTATATATGAAGATAGGGTGACTTTTATAAAAGTTCATTCTCTTTTTATTTATTTTATTTACCAAATACAGATTTTATCGTCGAAACTCATCTCAACATATATACTTCGATATCTTCTAATTATTCACTCTGATTCATTCTAAGTTTATGAATTTAAATAATAGGACAACTACAACATTTAATCCAACAACAACAATAATTCAATGAAACAACCTTAAAATAAATAAATAAATAAATAAATACCTGCAAAAATTGACTTGATCAATGAACTAGCAAAACCTTATAAATTAATTATGTAAAGCAACTGTCCTTAAATTCAATTAATATTTGTAATTACCTAACGTGATCCCTAGATCATATGGATACAAACAATCAATAAAGTTATAAAAAAAATTAATTATATTAATATTTTTAATCACCTTATCTAAAATGAAAATTATATTCATTCATCTAACCAAGAAACTCTTTTATGCTTAGATTTAACCTATTTTAGGCACATTTTATTTAATGATTAAATCCAAAGGGAGAGAAAAAAAAATTGGCAATATCAAGTTTGAAAACCTTCCTATAACAAAAGTTTGAAAAGAAAAATGAATTTAAAAAGTTTGAAAACATCAATAGGGAGGAATCTACCTTTATAGATTTTTCTTCTTTTTTATTTCTTTTTGCTATATATAGATTTAACATTTTGTATACGCATGACTTATTTTATTTTTGTAATTATATAAATTATTAAATATATTAAAATTTTAAATGTAAATATAATATATATTTATTAAATGGATTATATTTTTTATTTTATTTTAATATTTATTAAATATATTATTTTTTATATCATGTTTAAAATTTTTTTAAGTTGAATTATAGACCTATAAAGAGACAATATATTTAGTCTTTTGGATGAGAAAAGAAACAAAGGCGTG
>JAQSVH010000003.1:16508232-16526423 GCA_029448705.1 Adansonia digitata
ATCCTTTTTGTGATTAGCCCAAGTAAGCCTCTGGTGGTTGTTGGTAAAAGCTAGGCATGGAGTGCAAGAACAAAAGATGGTAGATGATATCGGGATTTATTCTTTCAACATGCTTCGATATTTAAGTTAATAAATATTAAAATATATTAAAAAAAATTAAGGCATGAGATATAAAATTTCAATGTTTTCTCTTAGCCATTTATATATGGTTGCAAGTATCTATTTCCATGTGGGCTGCTGATTTTTTTTTTCCCTTTTGGAAAATCTAGTACCTAGAATTCAATTCCCCTTGTCCTCCCTATTTAATACCTAATTTGGAAAATCTTCAATTAACTTAAAATTTTAAAGCTAATTTGAAGTTAAAATTTTATTTAAAATTCGAATAAATCAAATTCGAAAAGAAAATTTATTCAATTCACATCCAAAATAATATAAATTTGAATGATCTTATATATAAATATATATAAAATTAAAAGCTGCTACTAACTCCAATATTTTGTCCACCTTTAGGTATTTTTATTAATCAATATCCCTACCTAGTGACGTGCAAATGGTAATGACTTTTGCTTTTCTTTCTCCACTAAAGGATATAACACGATATCAAATAATATAATGAGATAATAAAAGTGATTTTTATTCAGTTAAAAAAATAAATTATAATATCAAATAATACAACAATTAAAATTTCATTTTATATATATATTTTTTAAAAATAATAAAATCTTCTTAAAAAAATTCATAAATATATTTTTTAAACAATTCTCACCTAATTTTGTTTATACCACAAACTATTCTTACCTAATAGTTATTTCCGTCCACGTGATGGGCATTGGGTATACCTACTCATCAAAATTGAATAGAAGTCTAAAAAAGTTTGACTTCATTAATTGGCTTGAAAAGTTACAACACAATCTGAATACAATCCTGTTTAGCCATTAAATATCTAGATGTAGTGCAAATTAAGATGACACATAAATAATCTAAGATATTGAATTCCAGATTCAATTTACATTGAATTGATTTTTTTTTTTAAAAATAAAAGTTGATGAAAAATTAACTCAAAAAATATAGTGATTTTAACTATTACATCAAAGTTGGTCTGGCTAACATTATGGATCACCATAATTTGGCATTCCATCATTCAAATCATTCAGAAGATTAGCTGGAATGCAATAAAATATTACAAAATCCATTTGTGGAAACTACTGCATATATATATATATATATATATGTTTTTGTGCAACAAAGAAACAGGCACAGTAGCAAGAAATTTCTCCTTCTTCTTTCTTTTTTTTTTTTTTTTAAATACCCAATTTATTCTTTTATTTATTTGTTTGTTCAACTCAAGTTTAGAGAGAAGGGGCCTTATTATAAAGCTTGTAAGAACATTTCTTCACTCTTATAAAATTTGTTTTTTCTTCGCATATTTCTTACGTTATCAGAATTTGAAAGGGAGCATTAAATAGAAATATATACCTGAGGAGGATATGCTTATTTTTTTTTAAATATTTAAAGGACAATCTGAATATAATTCTGATATAGATGTTGAACTTGAATACTTAAAAAAAAAAAAAAAAAGGTAAAAGTCCGGTTAAGATGGTGTAAATACTAGTATGCTACTTTTGTAGATAATCCAAGAGTGCCCGTGCTTGGCTGGATTATAGATGTGGTGTTTTTCCCTTTCAGTTATGTGAGATATGATAGCTTTATTTATTTCAACAAGAAAGGCAAGGTTTATTGACTAGTTTAATATCACCGGATTAGACATGGTTTGGATTGAAAAGAAAAGTGTTTAAAAAGTACGGTTGAAAAATACGTTCTAAAAACTTTAAAGTTTGTGAAATTGCTGGAAAAACCACAGTAAGGGATTAAAATGGTAAAAAAATTGTTTAAAGTAATAAATCATTTTGTTCGAAAGTTAACTTTTAGATCGTAAAAATTTATTTTATTTTCTGTTTTTTGATTTAGTTGTCAAACTATGATTTAATCGTGTTACCGTAAAACACGACTGTTAATCTTAAAATATGTTCCAAAAGTTAAACGAGGCTTAATCAGTCGGGTAGGACTTCTAAACTGATATCATGATCAAAACGGTAGAAGTATACTGTTGGCTTACTTAATCTAGGCCTCTAAATATCTTACAAAAACAGATGTGATTCATTAACAACTTAGACGAAAAAATCAGAAGTCAAAGCAAAACTTCATCTTTGCTTTGCTTAGCGCTCATCACAGACAGATCCTTGAACAACATCATGGATGAGAGGCTTCTTGGGTCAGAGACAGTGAATATTGGTGAATTAAAAGAGAGAGTATGCTCGGAATCAAAAAACCTATGGCGGATCGCATTTCCTGCAATGCTAACAAAGTTGACCTCATTCGGAATGTTCGTGATCACGCAAGCATTCATCGGTCATCTTGGCCAAGTTAAGCTGGCAGCTTATTCACTCGTACAAATCATTACGGTTCGATTTGCCTATGGAGTTTTGGTAAGAATTAGAAAAAAGTCTCCAATAGGAGTATTATACCCTGAAACTCCTAGTTTAATCTGCTTCTCTGTCGTGTTTTTCGATATATTTAATGTTGTAGTTGGGCATGTCTAGCGCAACCGAGACGCTATGCGGGCAAGCATTTGGGGCAGAGCAATACCATATGATGGGAATTTATCTGCAACGATCATGGATTATCAACCTTGGTGCTGAAACAGTTTTGCTGCCGATATTCATATTTGCGTCACCGATCCTGAAATTGCTCGGAGAAGATGAAGATATAGCAAATGAAGCAGGATATATCTCAGTGTGGTTCATCCCTGTCCTCTATGCTTTTCTCTTTAATATAACCATCCAAAAGTACCTACAAGCACAGCTCAAGAACATGGTTATCGGATGGCTTTCCGCTATATCATTTGTGCTTCATGTGCTCTTATCATGGATCTTTGTTACCAAACTGGATTGGGGGATTCCTGGTGCAATGAGCTCGTTGATTATCACGAATTGGTTCGTTGTGATTGGAGAGCTTGTCTACATTTTCTGCGGATGGTGTCCCAATACATGGAAAGGGTTCACTTTTGCCAGCTTTACTGATCTATTCCCTGTGCTAAAGCTTTCATTATCTTCTGCAGTGATGCTTTGGTAAATTAACTTCATTGACAACCTTCTCCTTGTATCTTTACATCTTTTTGTAAACTATAACACAGCATGGTTTTTCGATCATATTTTTCTGGGATTTTTGTATTCCTGCAGCTTAGAGTTATGGTATTATGCTGTTCTAGTCCTTCTGGCAGGATACATGAAGGATGCCACGACTGCAATATCTGCATTAGCCATCTGGTAAGATTATAAATTCACAAGCACATTGATATGTTTTCATTCAGAATTTTTGAAACTAATGACTATTTACTTACTTTGCAGTCTGAATATCATAGCTTGGGAATTTATGTTATGCCTTGGATTCTTTGCTTCAGCTAGGTGATGGCTTCATTTTCAACCCCTTTTTTTCTTCTTTCCCTAGCATTCCAAGCTGCCTAGTTTCATCCAAAAATTGATTGGATACATCCCCGGTTTTTGTTTTTGACAGCGTTCGTGTTTCGAACGAGTTGGGGAAGGGAAATGCCAAAGCTGCAAAATTTTCCTTGAAAGTTATCATATGTACTTCAATCTCCATTGGAGTGTTCTTGTGGGTTATGTGCCTAATATTTGGTCATCAAATTGGTTACTTGTTTACAAGTGATGAGGAAGTAGTAAAATCTGTGTCAAACCTCTCTGTTCTGCTTTCTTTCTCAGTTTTACTAAACAGTTTACAGTCAGTCTTATCAGGCAAGCATTTAAAAAAAATAAACTATGAACAATTCAATTTGTAGCACGAATGAATCAAAAGTTTCAATGCTGAAATTAGTTTTTTTGGTGAACTGGTTAATGCAGGGGGAGCAGTAGGTGCTGGCAGGCAAAGTATAGTCGCATATGTTAACATTGGTTCCTATTACTTGGTTGGGGTGCCATTGGGTGTTGTACTTGGATACGTAGCCCATTTGGAAGTGAAGGTAAGAACCCTCTTTTATTTATATATATATATTAAATAAAAGAAGTATATATATATATATTTTAAAGCAAAGAAGCCTCGGTTCATGAATAAAAAAATTATAAATATTAAAATTAAAATTTTATATTTATTAAATATAATTTTTTTAAGATAATTATATGATCCAACTAAATTAATTTCGAAACTTCTCTTATTGAGATTAAGAACCTCTCTATCATTTTCTTTCAACAAAGCATTGAATCTCGGATCTTCACATTTAATTCTTGGTTTAGGATTACATTATTCAAACCTTTTATTTAGAAAAAAAAAATCATATCTCACATTTGTGTTTGATGCATATTTAGATATGAGTAAATGTATGATCATATGAAAAAAAATTTAAAAAATTAAAGGCATTTGTATCAAACATATACTCATAATCAATTCATATACCGATAACTTATGTGTGGGATTTTTTTTTTTCCCCTTTTGAACCCGAACTTAAAATTTCGATCTGAAGGGATTATCACTTCTTATCACTTAGACCGATTTTAATTTTGTTTTCTTCGTTGGATTTTCATAGGGCATATGGATTGGGATGCTAATTGGTGTTTTGACGCAGACGATTGTTCTTGGTTATCTTACCAGCAAGACTGATTGGGAAGTCCAGGTAATGAAGAAAAATAGTTGTAATAGATAAAAACTTATTACTAGATAAAAATCTATAAAAACTGACCAACCACCATAAATAGTAGTGCATATGCAATTGCATTTATAGAAAAAATATATAAACAATTTAAATTAAAATTAAATAATCACCAAAACCCTTATTGTTTCAATACTATTGATGGAACCTTTAAATATCTATTTTCACTGAATTAACTCTTCAATTAAACAAAAATTGATTAATGATCATCATCTATGTTCGTTCAATTGAGACTCAATTTAATGAAAATAAATGTTCGAGAATTCAATTGGAAAAAAAAATAATAATAAATAAATAAATATTTAAAATATTAATTGATTGAATAAAATGATAAGATCTGAGTACTTAAATCTAAGTAGAATAAGACCGGATTATGTACAACCCAAGTAGGAATTTTTGTAATTCAAGTCAACCCCACCTAATTTGAATTATTATTTTAGTAAAAAAAATATTTAAATTTAATTATTCAAATTAATTTAAATAGTAATACGAGATTTCTAACTAACCTAACCCAACCCAAGTTTGAGTAAAAATATAAAAATAAAATCGAAACGCAACTGACCCATGAACACTACTAAATATAACTATATACTGCTATGGTTTTGGGTTTCACCCTTTTATTCTCCTGTCAACTCTCTTTCCAAACAAGTTTTTGTTTTATATCAATTTTTTAATGAGACAACATATATATATATGTATATATATATATATATATAATGGATAAATGAGACATTTATCTTTAAATTGTCACATCTTTAACTTCCTCTGGAACAACAGAACATGAACCAAACTCATAAAATATAATGAAACAACCTCATCAAGCAGGTTAAGAATAAATTTATAGCCCTACAAATCTGACTCTGATATAAAAAAAATAATCTTTTGCTTTTCAGGTGAAAAGAGCATCAGAGCGACTTAATAAGTGGTTCTTGGAGTCTTCAGAAGAATCTAATGCAAGTCCACGGCAAGAAGAAAGATTGATTTGAATAAACAGAAATCTAATGGGATGTGACAAAGTATCTTATGTAAGGGCCATTAATATTATTGATTGAAGCTTTGATTTTGGAACACAAATCTCAATATTCAATGCATCCAGATCGTCTATATTATCAGATATTATGGTTATGGGGAATATGCAAATTCTAACCTTATTCCTATATAAACATTATGCAACTAAGAAGCAGAGTAGCCACCGTATTCTGGAACTATACTTGATTTTTATAACGAATATATAATTTTGTCAGTTTATTAAAGATCATTGAAAAAACAATGTATGACAACAATTCTATAAATGATGAAAACAAATGTCTGCTTTGGAATCCCAAGAACATAGTTACCTTTTTAAAAGACTATATGCTGGTAAATCTTGCACACTGGATACATCTTCAAGTAAGATCTCATGCTCTAACTGTTTTCTTGTAGACTTCAGAACATCCTGGAAAAAGCAACCAAAAAAAAAAAAGGTAAAATGAACTAGGCAGCAACACAGAGTAAAATAATGAAAATCATGGAATTACACTTTAGAATAGTTTACATTGAATTCCATGTATGAAGCCCGTTTTGCAAGCCATTGTGCATCCATCATCTGAAAGGCCACACAATAAAGATTGTCGAATGCCATTTCATCTTCCCCCAGTAGTTCCAAAAATCGGATTCCAGCCATAGAAGTCAGTTTTGCTGTGAGTAAAAAATTATTACATTGTTAAAATTCAAAACTGAGTCAAGACAGCATTTAATTAATGAGCTTAACTTTGTTCTTTATTAGATAAGATTCCGATATTTTTCTGCTCAGCAAAAGAAATATTTAATTCCATTGTTTGTGTAAGCAAATGCACCGATGCCATTAAAATATCCCAGGCTCTAAAGGCGATATTGCACAGTCCGTTACGTTGACTAGGGTGAGTGTGTCGATGCGGATGTGTCCGACATGAGTGTAATTTTTTCCAAGTTTTTTATATATTTGAAGAGTCCTTGGAGGGTCATATCTGGATACCCATGTGAAACTGTGTTGAACATAGATGTAGAACATAGATACTTAAAAAAAATGAAGAGTCGGAGCAACATAGATTGCACATACAACATTCAATATCCAAGCAGTTCTGAATTTCAATTACCTGATTGCAAAACCAACATCTGTACCAACATAAAAGAAATATTGATGCCAGCTACAGCAAATGGATATTCCCAATCAGCTCTCTTCCCATCTAGTTTGTGCAACAACCTCTGGAAAGATTCCTGTTCAGGTAAAGAAAGATATCAGTGTTTGACCAACCATGTCTATAATTCATGCCAATAAATAAAATGATTGTTTCCTTATTTGCTACTAATAAACTAAAATAACAAGAAATGCTTTATAATGAAGGTAGATCAGTTCCCAAATGCTCCATCTCATAGGTCATAATCAAAAAATGAAATCCCAGTAATTTTAAGGAAAAGGAAACAAACTGGATATTTCTTCGCAAAGAAGATGAGATTCTCCAATGATATGAATCCTCCACCCCTTCCAAATGGCAAGGAAATAACATGAATAAGCATATATATAAGGAAGAGAATAATCTAACCCAGCCAACCAGTTTAAGGTAAAAAGTCTCAGCATACCGAAAATCAGTTGAAGGGTCTGGACCTTGCCATCCCATGTCCTTCCAGAGTTCTGATTTAAGAGGGGGAAGCTCCCTGTTGGGGTAAGCCAATCTCCATAACTGCTTAAGAGCATCCTGCAAGTCAAAAGAAAGTACGATGAAGAATCTTTTACTCTTGTTCATATATTTGATATTAGGGGGAGGGGAGAGAGAGAAACCAGAAAGGATGACGACTAGCATTTTCAATTCCGAATGAAAATTTAATGGAATTGGCGAATTCTTTTATTCAAAAGTGCATCATCACACTATAATTCACAGAAACAAATAAAAAAGTGGAAGAAAAAATAAGGATTAAAAATACACAAGCATACTGATTACAGTGAAACCTACTTGATGTTCCAGCCGAGATCCATCAAAGGGGACTCCCAATCTTTGCTGTAGATTTCCCAGCCTTGCTTCCTACAAGAGAAAAAAATGGAAACATCAAGACACCAAAGCCTACTAATAATGAAGTGAAACACAAAGGTCAATGAAAACCAGGTCATTTTCTCCTTTAAAAGACAAACAACTGAATAACCTAATCAAATAGCGCTTGTGCCATTTGCTGACAACTGTTTTACAAGAAAATCTACAAGAAGGATCTTTTTGTCCATAAGCTTCAACTATTTCTCCAAGCTCATTCTTGGAACCAACTTCAAAACTGCAGCTACTGATAAAGATGAAGAACTTTCTTTCCTTTAGGTGTTTTCTTACATCCATCATCCGTCAGGATCCTGCACTGAGGCAAATTCTTGACCTTCTAGTCCACTTCTTCTATAACACAGCATTAAGTTGTGCTTCGAAAACTGTAACAGCTAAAGCAAACTCTCAACCTCGCTTGAAGTTTGGAGCCTGAAGCTTGATTTAGATTTACAATACTTGAGAACACTCAGATTATATTACTAATCTCCTTTTCTACCCCAATGACATTTTATCAGTTTTCCACGAGTAGAGCTAATATTTACAGAAAAAGTGGCATATGCATTAGATACACAAAACTGTCCTTTCGAGTAATAGGTGCTTCCAGATCTTAATAGAGAAATTGATAAACTCTTGCTTTTCAAAAGGTTTAAGAAAACCTCCCTGCCACTTCCCCAGTAGGGAAAAAGAAGACAAAAATGAAAAGAGGGGGAAAACCAGATGTCAATTATCAGAGCCATGCCTCTATTAAACCCACACCCCCTACTTGTCCCCCCCCCCAAAAAAAAAAGGTTCATTCAAATCCAGAAGAATACATTGAAAAAAGTGCTGTGCTGATTAGACCTGTAAAGGACTAAAAACAGTCGCAATACACTTCTGGTTTGGTCCATTTTGGATGTTAGACAGTAGTGGTAAAAGTTGTGCAATAAACAATCCAGATCCAAGGACAATGTTTGCTGGAAAAGCCAAAAGTGAACTATCACTAACCCAAGCAGCTATAAAATTCACACCATTTACAAGAAAAACTAAAGAAAGCAAAGAAAGTAATAACTAAAGCACCATATAGCATTATATTCACAGTAGGAAACCAAATAATCAAGAAAACAGGTAATTAAATGCACATCAAATTTCTTATCTGAAGCTTAAAAGTTTGAATATATAATCAAAAAAAGATACATTTTTATTTATACAGTGTCAAACTATAAAATTCTCTAGTAACCGTATAATCGCTTTGATGACACATTTACCTCATAAAAATGCTGCCAATTAGGGTCATTTTGAGTTCACATAGAGAATCAAACAAGGGAAGAGCTTGAATAAATTGGTTTCAGAACACATCGGCTCTGTCTTTACTCATACAACTTTTCCCTTTTGGGGGTATACACTTCTCTTTCGATGATAAACACAACTGTCCTCGATTATAGACGAATGAATGCAAAGTTATAAAATCATGCGATGTGTAAACAACACCAATGGCCAAAACAGATGGGGCATTTTTGTTTGTATAAACTACATTGACAAAGAAGGATTCCCACAATCATGCTTTTTATCAGGGGAATCTTTGGCACATGCTTAGATGTGAGGGGAGTACTGGAAACTCATGCAAAAGCAGCCCTTGCAGCATAAGCATATTCAAACATAGACACTAGTGTAACTAAATTATATGAATGACAATCTAGCATATATCAATATGCTCAACAGATTAGTGAGTGGCTAACTTAATGGTTTAACTTTCGAAGTTAGCAACCAGCAACCAGACGAAACTATAGAATACAAGGACATTGAAACTGCAATTATAAACATTATAAACAATAAAATCCCATATCTGATCCCATATCTGAAACTAGAAATCAAACTGATAATACCACACCTATCCATTGTGCCCATTGCATGATCAAGTTAGAGAACAAAAGCATCCAATGTATATGTTCCTTCCTTCGCGCTTCATCCCAAATAGCCTCTATTCTTTTCCGCTATAGCATATCAGAGAAAGTAAATTTAACATTTGCAACACTCTTTCCCCCAATCTTGCGAAAAAAAGTATACTAGGAATAAGCAATGACATATTAACCTCGGAATGTTTGTCATCACAATCGCGATTCCCTAAGAAAGGTTCATCTAAATCTTCTAATCCCGACATGGCATAATTCTCATTCCTTCTCTCATCAAAATCACCATTATGAAGCCGTCTTCTCAAGGCACCAGCACTCATTAATTACAGCTTAAGATTTGCTCCCAATTCTTCTCAGACCCTAACAACATTAAAAAAGAGCAAAAAAAGGGGAAAAAAAAGTTAAATCAAAATCCCAAACGGCTATGATAGATTACACAAACAACTACCAAAAATTCAATTAGCACTAGAAAAAGGCTGACAACAAAATTTTCTTCAAAATTTCAAATTAGCCACAAATTTGTATCCCAAAACTGCTATACTGAGAAAAAATAAAAGAAAGAATTAAACAAGTAACCAGAAATTCAACTGATGAAGAAACACAAAATTTTGGCAACAAAATTCTATTGAAAAGTTGAATTTAAATTTTGTCCCCAAAACTGATAAAATAAAATAAAATGAAAACAGAAGTCCCCAGAACAAACCCGTTTACATTATTTTTCCACAAATCTCCAAAGCATGGAAAATCAAAGTGAAAAAGAAAACTTACCCAAATGCTGAAGAGAGATGCTGAGATCGAATTTTGAGAAGGCCTTAATGTAGGAAACCCTGAAGGCTAGGGAAAGCTGGTAAACCCCAAAATAAAGTAGTTATAAGAATAACAATAATAAGAATATATATCTGATTGAATCCTTATCTTTCTAATCAAGAAAGTATTAACAAATAATAGGGGTTTTTGAGAATTTTGAATCACTGAGATTTCTATCCCGCCCTTGATTTTCTTTTTCTTGATTATTATTATTATTATTATTAGAGCCCTGGTCGTTTGGACGTGGGGAGGGGGGGGAGAAAAAGAGATTCTAAAATCCAACTTCCATTTGGGTTCTTAATAATTATTATTAAGATACTAATTGTTATTAAGTTCTTAATGCTTAAAGCAAGAATACCCACACGATAACCATGAGAAAGAGAAATTATTAAATAGTAAAAATTTTAAATATTTTCAATTAAAAGTAAGACCAACTTATTTATAATGAAATAACTACATGAATTTTAAGATGTTAATTATACAATTAAATCCTCGTTTATTTATTTTATTTCCAAGAAAATTAATTTGTTGGTTTTATTCTTTAACCACGATGTTCGGTACGGGATAATTACTTTAAAATTAAAAAATAATCTCTTTAAAATTATTGTAAGAAGTATAATTCCTTGGATTTTTGCTATTTATCTTATATTTTTAGACATCATAAATTTGGATATTTTTAAACATAATAATTTTGGATACAATTCTTTAACACTACATAAAATTATATAAAAATAATTAAAAAATTACTTAAAACAAAATATGACACAAAAATAATATAAATATAAAATAAATTAATAACGCATCTAAACTTATAGTGCCAAAATCTATATAAAAATAACACAAGCATAACACACATACAAATATGTTTTCAATTCAATTTTAAAATTTTATTTTTTTAAAAAAATAAGAAAAACAAAATTCAATCAATTGAACTTTTAACTCTCTACTTGGTGAGAGAGTTCAAATTCCCCTTCACCTCAAAAAAAAAATCAATAAAAATAATTATATTACAAAAATTACTAACTAGACTTCTAGTTGAAGACGGTGAAATTTTCTACAAAGGTTTGCTATTTATAGTCATGTAGAATATATAGTGTTAAGAATTGACCCAACTCATTTTTATTATTAGTAGGATAAGATTTAATTGAATTACAGAGGGAGCAAAATTACAGTGAATTTCAATGGGAAACAAAGTTAAAACTTCCCTCCAGGGCTCCAACTAGTAGATTAGTACCATTAGGTTACATAGAACTAGCCAAAGAAAAAAGGTTTTTTTTTTTTTAAGGATTTCACTGCCTCCCCAGTCTGTAAATCCATCATCTCAGACAAAGACGGCTCCTTGCTACTTTGGTACATAAACTTATAGGTTATGACTGAGCTATCATGTAACGGTACTAAAAAAAAAGAGTTGCAGAGAATCATGGAATATTTTAGAACAACTGGATGAACACTGAACCATGGAACTCAGCCAAGCCAATGGGTTTAGGAGACTGGATTATGAGGGCTTTCCTCATGCTCTGGCTTTAAGTCTAAGATACGACAATAGATGCCTAAAAATTTTATCTACTAATTTACATTGTACATGGCCACTCTCAACCTTCATAATTTTCAAGGAAACATAAATGTTGATGTACTGTCGTATCAGTTGATGGGGTTTGCCCTAAAATCCGATACTGGATGCCCTTTTCATGACCCTTCCGATGTAGTATATGATATGGATTTTCAGGCAAAGTTTACTGCCGAGGTACAGGTGGCGTTGACTGAGGGCTTTCCCCATAAAACCCGATACCTGGTGGCCGGTAAAATCCTCCAGTGGTTGGCTGCTGCTGATGCTGAGATTGTGGCTGCTGCAAAGGCTGAGACTGAGGTTGCTGTTGTGGCTGAGAAGCAGGCCTGGCTAAACTCATTGCAACATGTGGGGGAAGAGGAGGTGGTGCTGGCAGCGTGTTTGCTCCATAACCATAAGGCATTATCCCTACCATCATACCAGTTGACTGCACATATTGACTTGCAGGAGGATTTGCAGGAGACAGAGGGGGAGTTGGAGCAGAAGAAGCAAAGGGAGCTTGAATCTGGTTGCCTTTGGGCATCGGTTGGATACCAGCTGACGGTGCAAGTGTCATGTTGTTAATTGTCTGCTGCTGTAGTGGGCTAAAATAAGTTGTGCCAGTGACTTCCGAGTTGCTTGCATCAGAAACAGACATTGGTTTCTCAAGTTTGGGACACTTTTCTGGAGGAAACATTGATAACCCTGATATGAAGCCACCAGATTTTAAGCTACCATTCATAGAGGCAGCTTCTTCTGTAACAGGGGACGAAAGCACTGATGTAAGCATCTGAGCAGAAGATGTTGAAGCAGCAAGCTTAGCAGCAACAGCAGCTGCTGCAGCTTTCTTTTTATCTTCTTCAGTTGTTTTTGCAGGGGCAAACGAAATAACAGGTTGCGGATGATGAAGTTGAGGTGGACCGCCAGTTGACTGAGCTGAAGGAAGGTTCTTTTCACCCGCAGCTACAGCCCCCACAGGAGTTATAGATGTAGCAGTTATATGGCCATGCACGGAGGGTAAAGTCAGCCTCTTCCTTAAATTAATTCCTTGCTCAATCTGACCGCCAGCAATCTGCGCAAACATCATCAGTTTCACTCTTATCTTGAAAAATCAGCAAATGCTTTACTAGTTGCATATATATCCATTGTTTTTAAGGCGAGCTTCTAGAACATAGCGTCAAACAACAAAAGCACCTTAGATCCTTTCAAGCGGTGCACATTTGATCAAGCGCATGTCCGATGGACCTAGGCATGGTACTTCGTAAGGTGGTTAGCACCAATACAACCCACTTGATTCATGTTCTCTTTAATTTCTGTAATTTTATATTTTTCATTTACTGTACCAAAAAAAGGGGGCAATATAAACCTTCTATTTCTCAATGTTGAACATTCAATAACATGGGGCATAAGGAAATCATGCCTATTGGGCAATAAAAGAAAAAGCAAAATTGCATGTTTTATAGAATAAACTGTTTAGAGTTTATTATTGAAATTATATATCTTAACCTTATATGAAACATATTATATACACATATACACACACACACACACACAGAGGCACATACAAAAACACACATATATACATATTGTGCCTTACTTTACTCAGGCATGCGCTTTTTTGCGCCTTAAGCCTCAGGCAATATCACAGTTCTAGCATCCAAAGTGTGCCTTGTGCCCTTTACAACACCATCACAGAAAAAGTACAAACAAAAAATAATACCATAATCTAGTATAACTGTATATGGATAACCTGAGTATAATCAACAATAACCACAATACAACACTGATATTAAGTACTCTGATCTGAAATATACATTTCATTGCCAATCAATTTTAGGTAAATGCCTACATATTTGAATAGCATCAGAATTGGTCCTACCTAGTTACCCTAAGATACCAATTCCAAACATGGGAATGTGATAGGCCCATCGGTTCTGATCATGAGAGGAAGCAATGAGTAGTTATAAACCATCCCTGTTTGTTAATCCTGTTACATAACATGCCTAGTATCCCTACTGATAAAGGTTTCCTTGTGATTAACCTATTGTCTCTATATGTGACATGGAGTCCTCAGCAATAATAAATCTAACATATATTAAATTTGCAGTTTCCTAGGAGTTCCTACTCAAAAGGGTATT
Organism: Adansonia digitata; assembly: GCA_029448705.1. Lineage (NCBI taxonomy): Eukaryota > Viridiplantae > Streptophyta > Magnoliopsida > Malvales > Malvaceae > Adansonia > Adansonia digitata. The sequence continues at coordinate 16,522,374 of JAQSVH010000003.1, forward strand.
TCTACCTATTGCGACTTGGATTTAGGTAAATGCCTTAACACAAACTCCATCAATCATGCACATCTGATATAGATTTCTAACAATTTTTATTCCCAACTTCAGAAAATGTTTCACAATTTTTACTAGGGCACCAGTTAATTTTGTGATTCCTTCCAACATTAGCACATATGTCACATTGCAAAAGAATTTTCTGTTTCAAAGGATCTAAAAAGACAAAAACCTGCAAATTTAAAAAATCTATCAGCTGCAAAATATCAACTTAAGAAATTAGTTGGGAAGAATGCAATTCTTACTTGCAGCTGACCATGAATCAGCTCCAACTTTGATTCCTGAAATACTTTAAATTACTGAGTGCTCAACAAGGACAAACATTCCCAAACTGTAATTTCTAACTCGAGAAGACATGATAGTAATGAAACCATACTTGCTCCTGAAGTGCCTCTTTAAGTTGAAAAATCAAGGAAGCCCTGGTCGTTTCAATATTTTCAAGTTGTTCAACGCATTGCTGGAGTGCGTTTTCTTGCCGCTGTAGCTCATCTAGCAAGGCAGATCCATTTTGATTCCCTAACCAAAATCAAATATATGCACGTAGGATTGTTACACGCACACAGTAAATTAAAACTGAAAGGAAGATATTATAATAAAATTGAAGTTAGGTTTACCGAAATAAACAGTCAGCAGTTTACAAGCTCAACCAAGAGATCCCCAATAAATTGTTTTGAAACATAATACTTAAAATAAAATTCCTAAGCAAGAAAAAAGTGCATATATATGCTCTCTTTCATCAGTTTTTAATCGAAGAATCAATTGATTAGAGGGAGAACTATCTGGATCAGCTGCACTGGAGACATTTAATACACCACAAACATATTAGAACACAACAAATTAAAAAAAATCAGATGCACCAAAGTAGTCAAAAGAACAATTGATAACTATCGAATTTCCTTTATCGCTTCAGTGCAGATTCAAATGTTTTGATATTATATCATTAAAAATTTGAATAACTTATTCATATTTTAGAAGGCAGACATGTCTCAGTCCTTGATTATGCATCCAAAAGTATACCTCTTATTTCATTGTGAATAATTACTTGTGTGTGCATTTGGTGGATTGGTTTGAATCACTCAAGTAGTATTATGCATTACATTCTCAACTAAGGCACCCATAAACAAGCACAAAGTGCAGTGAGATATCAGAGGTCAATAGCCTTATAAAGCTAATTATATTACTATTTAAAGAGCTTATTATTAACTACCTAGGAGCAATTCTTATGATGTTCCGTTCTCAAATCTGTCAGGGAAAATCAGGTACAAGCACAATAAAATCCCACAAATGATCAAGTATAATCATGTTAGGACCAGTGAGAGACATTCCCCTAGATCTTAAATCAAAAGAACATAGCAACGGCTCATGAGTCAAGCCAAGTACCACCGCTTGAAGCCTTAAGAGGCCTTAAGTGCTTTAACTGCACTGGCATTTTGAAAGAGGGAAACTTTTGTGCCACTGGGAGACTAGCAAAAGTAAAGCAGAATAAGCAAGATGAAATATATGCATGGGCGTGTGTGCGTGACTGAGAGAGAAGTTGCCAAAATTGTGCTGCCCAGTGTAATGATTTCTACCTGAAAATTGATGGAAGCAATGTGTCCCAAGATTGGTTGTAGACTAGATTGGACACGTTCTGGTTTCAATATTTGGAGCGAACAAGAAATAAATACAAAAATGGACCCAAAGAGAACAAAAAAATGAAGTATTCTCTTGTAAGAATGATTTATGACTGACTGGTGAACTTAGTTTAAATACCTAGCAGCGTTAGGAATTCACCCTACCAAGGGACCTCAGTTCCAGGATTAAGAATCGCAGGGAATTATTTGGGCCCATTAAACTATTTCTACTTTCATACATCCAAAATAACAAGTATTTGTCACAGAGTTATAATTACTTGAGGTTTTCTTCTAGTTTTCACTGGTTCAGTATTCTTTCTCCTATAGTGAATGAATCTAGATAAAATTACATATTAAAAAAAAAACTTTATCACAACTGTGCAGCTCTATGTCAAAACTAGAATTGATCAGGACACAAACCTGTATATACAAAGAGAGGGGAAGAGAGAATTCTCTTTTTATTAGGAAATAAAATCTTAATAAAATGTAAGCATACAACATTTAATCCCATAGCAGAACACATACCTTGAGCTAAACTACTTTCAACACCTTCCCCGATTTCACTCAAATATTGTCCAGCGGCTTTACACTTGTTTAAAACAGTATCCTCATTTGGATTGTCTTCGAGCACAGATTGATATGCAGTTAGTATCCTTTCTGGAAGACCTCCAACAGCCAATTTCCGAAGGTAAGATGATCAAGAAAGAGGAACATATTCAAAATCACAAAAGCATAAACCAAGAAAATGTTTAAAGTATAAAAGAAACAAACAAAAAGGCTAGAATCAAATTGATAGATCAAAGCAGGAAGGAGAATTGGATAGGCAAATTCTTACAATTCTCACTGCATGAGCATCCCTTTTCACGATCTTGATAGGATTTGAGCCTTTTCCATTATTCACTGCCGGCGGGGGATTCTTCCCAAGCATTTCATCTTTAAGATTCTGTCCTCGAGAACCAAAAACTTTTCTCTCTCCTCATATGTCAACCTAGCAGTTATCATGCAAACAACCCCCTAAACCCATTATCCCAAAAGGAAAACCCACAAAAAGGAGAAGGAAAAAGGGAAAACTACTTGTTAAATGATAGGACCACTCTAAGAAAAATGTAATAAAAGCGCATTAACCGGTACAACACTCTCCCTATAAACAAAGGATAATCTACCAAAACGCAGTCGGGAAATGCCATCAAAAGTACAAAATGTCTACAAAACAAATGGGCCAAAATACTAAATAAACCACTGGAACTTTCTCACTTTTCCTAAATAAGCCCCTATTCTTCTCTTGTATCCAAATAAGTTCCTAATCTATAATTCCTATCCAGATAGGCCCTGCTGACAAAAACAATGTCACGAATATCACATGACATTAATGCCACCGGCCATCTAGCATCTTCTACACACATGGATGCTGATTTGACTTTTTCTGACAAGGCAAAAGTGAGAAAGTTTTCTAACTGAGGTGTCCTCATTCTAATCAACAAATTTTGACATGCCAGAAAAGCAATGTTGCCAGCTTGCCAGGAGCCTAATGAACATTAATGTTATGTGTGTCATACGGCATCTTTTTCTTTTATAAGGCTCATCTTCGTAAAAATCAAAGACTAAGGGCTTATTTGGTTATACAAAAGGATAGAGGTGCTTTCTGAGAAATTTGGGATAGTCCAGACACTTATTTAGTACTTTAGTGGCTCAGCCAAAAAAATAACTAGCATAATATATTTCTGTAAGTTGCAGGCTATGAAACTAAATATACCACATTAAAAAACCATATATCCAAAAGCTTTGAAAAGGGCAACTCCCCCCTCCCCCAATGAACATAATGCAGCAATGCTCACTTATACATGATAATTAATAGAAAACAAATAAACTATCCTGTGAAATAATGCAATTGGGGTTTATCAAATTTCATTTTTGCTTCTATATATCAGTATTGTTGTAGGATATGGAAATTTAACACTGCCATTTAAGGAGAGAGGGAAATAACTCAGACAAAAATTACTAATACCAAGATCAGAAGCAAATTTGTGACAATAGTTCTACACAGACCGCGAACTCATATTCATCAAATCAAAGAGAGAGAGAGAGAGAGAGAGAGAGAGAGAATAATCTGCATGAGTTTCCCAGAAAACATTCTAACATTAATCATATTTTGAGTAGAACTAATGAGCATTAGAAAAACAACTTTTTGACTACTTGCATTTAGACTAAAAAATCCATCACCAAACAACTAATTACACATATCCTAGAATTTATTACATTAACCATTACAACCAAATAAAGCCACTTCACAGCAAAAGAAACTAATTCAAGAATGACAGTAAGTCAACAGAGCCGATATTTATTATTATGTCAACTGATTCCACATGAAAGTGCACTAGAAAATTGCAGA
>JAQSVH010000003.1:16536809-16553233 GCA_029448705.1 Adansonia digitata
ATATAGTTATAGTTACAATTAATGTTATTTGAATTTTTATTTTTCTTAGGATATTCATATTTAATATGGATATGAGGACATAATTCAAAACCTTTAAAATAATTGAATGTACTTATGTAAGAGATATCCATGTTTCACATAAATTATAATTTTAATTATAGTTATAGTAGTTGCTATTATCTTTTTGACCCAATTAATTAATTAAGTACATAATTAGATGCCAAAGAAGTTGATTAATACGTAATATATTTCTAAAAAAGCCTGAATAATAAGTAATTAAATAAAAAATAAAAGAGTTAAATATGAAAATATATAAATAGAAGAACATATTTTCCTACATGCATTAAGCTTAGGAAGGAAACTTGAAAAATCTTAAACCCACTAAAATTTGGAAAGCACAGCCGCGTTAGGAGTCGAAAACCATCGTAAACTTTGTTACCGAAGCTACTCCTTGTAAGTAATTATATTCCACCACGGATTAGGACTCAATACCTATATATATATATATATATATAATCAGCATATTAACAGGGCAAACGATAACTATTCTGCCATTCTTGGAGTTCTTGGAAGGAAGTTGAGAAAGAACAAAGATGAAGTTGAATGATTTAGGGAATGTTGCTAAAGATGATACTGATTCAAGGCAGAAACTTAAGAGCGAGGTTGAAGCAGAAACTTGCGATGAAAGCGAAAGACTAAGAAAACTAACCGAGAGAGTATTGGAAGGGTTTACAAATCGCTTAGTGAGGGAATCCAAAGGGAAGAAGAAGATGATGATCATTGAGAAAAAGGGTACCAAACATTGCCCTGAAATTGGAACAAGTGCTGTTGAAAAAGAAGATTACGTGAAGCAAAAGAAACCAAAGGCAGCCGATAATGACGAGAAGCAGAAGACAAACAACAATAATCAGAAAAAGCGTCAAGATCCCATTGTAAAGTTTACTGCATTAGGTTTGGAACCACCTCCCGATATGCCAAAAGAGTTCAAGAACTGCATTCAAAACTTGGGTGGGATTGAAATAAAGCTCGTTATTCAAAAGTTTATTCAAGTTACTGATTTGAATGAGCAGCAAAATCGTTTATCGATGCCGCTGAAACAAGTTAGGAGTGAATTCTCGAATGACGCCGAGGAAGAAAAACTGAATAGAAGAGAAGCAATTGAAGTTGTAATAGTAGAACCACGTCTTGAGGTATCTAAGCTGAACTTGAACAAGTGGCTAATCGGGAAATCCAGCTGGTCATATGTTTTAAATGGTCCATCGTATAATAAAATGGTGAAGAACAATGGCGATTTTCTGAAGCCAATGGCGGTGCTACAGGTTTGGTCGTTTCGAGTGGAATCAAAATCACGGCTCGGATTTGCCCTTATCAAGGTTGGAGAAGGGGAAGATGGTCACGCGACTGATTAGGGAATGAGTTAGAAGGTTCAAGTGATTATAACATTCAGACAAATGGAACAGCCCAGCGCTTTTGTTTTCTTACCAATCTAACTTCTTTTTCTAATTTTCCTCGAAGCTTATGTTAATTAGGTATGGGTAACTTAAATAGTCGGTACTTTTTTTGAATGGGATCTACTTAATTTCTGCGAGTAAATCATTTTATTTATGGTTTTTGCCCTTTAAACATTAGCTTTTGTTACATGTTCCTTATTTCAAACAACTAGACATGAACCTTCAACATGGAGGGATAGGATATAGCACCTCGATACTAACCTATTAAGATAACATACAAGATATGTGTATACAATTAATGGTTTAATATTATACTAATTCTACAATAAAACTCGTTACAGGGTGATGCATAATGACCCTGCTTATGTCTTTGTCGCAGAGCGGAGCTGTAGAAGGGGACGGCAGTCGTCACAAGGTTTCGATGCATGTGAACAGAGGTGTAATAAACGTATCAAAAAATAATGAATCGGAACTCAATCCAGGGACACAGGTAGTATCATAACCAACTCCAAATTTAAATATTTCCGGGTAAAGGGCATCACAATTCCAAGCAGCTTCGATTTTTTTTTTCAGGGGAACATGAGCACTTAAGACAAATTCATTAGAAATAACTATTACCCTTAAAAGTTTTCTATCTACTCAAAAAAGCTTACATGAAATGTGCATGCACCCTCACAAACAAGGAATGGTACAAGTAACGAAGAGAGAAGTTCATAGTTCTGAAAGTTTGCTAACAAAGACAGACTCGTATTCATATACATCCAAAGTTGAATATGGTACCTAAAGTAACCATTAAGCATATATAGCTCTATAGCCTCCTAATTTTTTTTTTCTTTACTACAAATTGTCACCTTGCTATATGAAGCGATCGCAATAGCCAATTTGAAGGAAATCCTAAAAGCCCTTAAAACCTGTAGTTGAAGAAACAACAAAGCAATGAATTAGAAAAAAAAAAAAAGCAAGGTGATTGCATTACCATTGACTACACTCTAACTCGTAACATAACCATTATGATATTTGTATTAAAAAAATTAACAATGTACTCTTTGACTATATTCATAAGTGAATATAATTAAGCAATGATTTTGAAGGCTTTAAACATCATATCAAAATCCCCAACTTCTAATGAGATTTTTGAAGGATTTATTTGGATGACGGGTGGCAACCTCTCCCACCTCATCATCTCATCGTTTGGACAATGAACCCAACTGACCATCCAAATGAAGTTCGAGTCAAATATAGTAGACCTTACCCATAAACTCAGTAATTGTGCAAGAGAAGATAGAACATGCGGGCAACATAAGATTATCGCGTTAAAAAACAAGGACATCAACACTTTCCTCACAGATAAACTAATACAAAAACTAAGACTCAAATTTAAATCAGTTTCTGTTGCTTGTGAAAATATCACTATATAGGCATACAGCGTAGGAAGGAAAGAAAAATGGTAAGGGTCTCAAACATAGAGGCAGAATGTGCAGAACTGTTCATTCAAATGGTCAATTTAAGTAAGACACTTATGCTGTATAATTTGCTTGCTGAGAAGTTGATTAATAGAATTCAAAAATCTCATACGAGTAAACAAGGCTTGTAAAATACAGCTTAAACAAGCTGAAACTTATAAAGTTCCTACAAAGCAATACAGATAATACAAACACGACTCTTATTAATGGAAACTGAAGAGGTAAATGGCCAAACATCATCATCCGGTGAATAAAATAGATGTTAAGCAACTTACCAAGTATGAATGGAGAATATTGGTGTTTGCTGGAAATCTGATAGACCCCCAAACACAGGATAGGTTCTCGAAGTATTTAAAAGCATAGAATTCTATTCCACGTGTAAGATAAAGATCCAAATTGGGTAAACGACGAGTGCCAACTTTTAGACAAGGCCCTGGATCACAAACCGCATTCCAAGCCCCATCATTGCAATCATACGAAATTATTTTACCATCTGCCTACGCCACAACCTTTGGCTCTTCTCCTTTCTCGGATTGAATAAATGATGTACCCGTAACAGGAAGGCAGAGTCCAATATAATACAAGTTCAGCTGAGGAAAACGTTGGAATGCATCACCAAGATCCAGGCGATGCTTTAAGAACGAAGTAGAGTAATCTCTTGCCATCTCATTAACATCTAATTCTAATCTCGCTCGTTGTCATAATAGCCCATTTTTGCAATATACAAAATGCCCCTGCTCTCTCAGAAACATCTATTAACTATCACGCTTATCGCTTCTTTCCGCAGGCGTTGGCATTTTTTGCAAGCATTCCTTCTTTGCATCAAAATAGAGTGACTCTTCTTTAAAACTATCCCAATGAATCTTGCCATTACAGAATATATTGGGGTCTTCAAACCTTATCAGCCTCTTCTCATCTTCAAAACGAATTCCAGGTGGAGTCCAAGAATCAGTTTCCGACGAATAAATATCGATCTCATACTCATAAAACTGATCAAAGTCATACTCTTTGGACACTATCTGAATAGCAACAATCTTGTTATGAGGCGTTTCCAGAGGATCAAAAGCCAAATTAACATAAAACATATTACCTTCAAATCGGTTGCTTGGAAAAGACAGAATCTTGTATTTCTTAGTAGTTGGGCTGCAGATGAAGTATCGAGGGACGAAGATGTCAATATTGAGGAAAGAGCAAAGAAACAACCCACTACAAGAATCTACCGGTCACTAACATGATCAAAGAAGGGGACTTCGCTGCAATGCCTCAAAAGAATCATAGAGAATCCAGGGGACCGTACGATGTCAGCTCTGAGCAAAAGGGCAGTAGGCTCCAGAAACCCATTGTGTTGGTGGTGACAAGTGTGGGAGTGGCAGAACTGACGATCGGAAATGATGGAGAGCCATTGTTTGGAGACACACTTGAATTTGGGGAGTGATTTTGTGGGTAATCCGAGGAGGAGAAGGGTTCAGATATCTTGGTTGTTGCCAATCATTTCTGCTGAATCCTCCATGACTTCTTCAGGTTTCAAAGCTTCAAACCCCAATCCTTAATAATTTCTTCTTCTCTTCGTGTCTTTACACACCAAGAACCACAAGATCGTCCCTTTCCTTTTGGGATGACGGAAGGATTGTACCGTTTCAACCTTTTTCTCATGCTTTTTTCGGAGGTCCGAATAAAGCAACAATTAATAAAAATTTTTTAATCATCTCTTCCCGACGGGGAGAACTTGAAATTTTTTTTTTCGTTTTTTCCTCTTCGCAAGTATCAAGAGATTAGATTTAACCATAAGCAGAATGCTTGGTTTAAACAAGTCACTTCTCAAAGAAGCCATTTCTTACGGTTATTGCAATGGCTGGCAAGGGTTGGCAATTTTAATGCTTTTTATTTTATTACCAAAAGTGTTTCTGATTTAGTTAAAATACCGAAACATGTCCCTCCACTTAAATTAAACCTATCATCTAAGCTCTCATATCTCTCTCTATATATATATATATATTTCAATCAATTTAATCCTTTAATTGTTGTTTATACATATTAATTAATTTTTTTTAGAAAGAAAATACCTAACTAATGACATTCTTCTTTGCCAAATAAGGTGGAGTAATAAAATACTTAATTTGTATAATGTATCTGAAATATTAATGTATATATAATATACAATATAAATAAAAGCATGGGTATGAAAATTTTGTTTGATCAAATAACGGCTGTCAAGATCAACACTAACTTTTAAAATGTTTTTCATTTTCAATCATTTAATTTTTTGATTTGTTTCACAAAAGAGGTTTACAAGTTGAAGCTTGCATAAACAGTTATATAATTAGTTAAACTTTAAGTACATACATTATGTGAGATTCATGTTTCATTTTTTGAACCGTGACACTCAATTCAAATAGAATTTGAAATTTGAATTATTTAATTAGGTCGAGTTTGGATAAATGTGCATATTAACACAATACTTACTCCTCACACAAGCCAAGTTAAAGGCACTTGTAGTATCAAAAGGTGAATTAGTAAAAAAAATCATATTAATACTTTTTTACAAGTTGAAGCTTGCATAAATAGTTATATAATTAGTTAAACTTTAAGTACATACATTATGTGAGATTCATGTTTCATTTTTTGAACCGTGACACTCAATCCAAATAGAATTTGAAATTTGAAATATTTAATTAGGTCGAGTTTGAATAAATGTGCGTATTAACACAATACTTACTCCTCACACAAGCCAAGTTAAAGACACTTGTAGTATCAAAAGGTGAATTAGTAAAAAAAATCATATTAATACTTTTTTCTATTTTAAATTTATTAAATTAAAGTACAATATTTCTTGCTAACTATATTATTATTCCATCTATCCCATAAGTAATGTTATTGATCAAATTGTATTTAAGTTATACTTTTATTGGTAAATTTTGTTACATTTATTTACATTTATTTAAAACGATTATTTATTAATTTTTTTTAAAATATCAATTAAAAGCTTCTAATAAAGCAGTTTTGAAATCTTTGTCATTAAAATTCAATTTGATAAAATATTTGGTTAAAGACTTAATTTAGGAATTTGTTTTGACAAAAATTAAAACTAACACATTATAATCTGGGGTTGAGTTCTATCTATTACTATCTAATACAACCTTAATTACTATTTATAAATTTAACTTTAATTTAACTTTAACAATTCATAATCGAGTCTTATAAATATAAATGATGTTAATAAATATATTAAAAAAAATAAAAAAATAACGGATCGGGGCCTAACCCACTATATCTGAGATAGAAAGTACTACAAAGTTTAATTTTTGGTGTTTTATATATTTAAAGTTAATTTAGTTTTAAAGAAAGTTAAAAAAAAAAAGGGGCACTAATTTTTATTCGAAACAGCATAAATTAAATACGAAATAAAAACTTTATTTACTTCTCTTTTACCATTTATTAATCTTATTAACGCTTTATTTTTTTTCGACTTCGCAAAATTTCTTTACTTTTTTATGAGATACGTTTGCATTTTAATTCTCATAATATAAATTATAATAAATGAAGATAATTTTAAAACGAACCATATAGTTATATATAGCAATATTTGAGTTCTGTTAATAAAATAAAGATCCTTTTAATTTGTTTTAGGTAATTAAGTAAAGTTATAGTTTATCTTATCTGATTTTTTTTAAGATATTTGTTTCTAATTTTTATGTACGATAAATATTTGAACATGAATATAATAATGATCAGTAAAATATATGAAACACTTAAAAATATTGAATATATTTATATTTAATACATGTACGTATTTAATTAACCTTACTTATTCTTGAAAGACATAGATTATAGTCATAGTTATAACTACAATTGCCATTAATTAAGTATAGACGTGAAGGAAATTAATTAATATGGAATATATATCCATATCTGTTATATATATAAAAGCAGATAATCTTTTGAATTGACAAAAATAGTCATAAGTATTTATTATATTTCTGAATTTTCATTATAAATATTTTTATTTTATAAAATTTATCCAATTAATAATAAGAATTTTAATTTCATTAAAAATCTTCCATTTAATATATCTTTTGGTAATAAATAAATAAATAATTAAATTTTATTATAAACTATTTATTTTTAGAGTTTTAATTTGTCATGAACCTTAAAATGCAAAAGAATTAGAATAAAATTAAAATACGGACTTATTATTTTCATGAATTTTAATTTTACAGTAAAATTAAAATAATAAATTTATCAATTTAAACATTGAATAAAATTTACATATTAATACATGTATTATTAATTTTACTTATTTGTAAAATATACAACTAAACATTTTTAAAATACATAAATAACGTGTTTTGACTATTGACGTATGGCATACGTGATAATGGATACTAGTTCATGAAAAGAGGAAACAATAAGTAATTAAATAAACAATAAAAGAGTTACATATAAAAAAATAATATAAGTAAATAGAAAGACATATTTTCTTACATCATTAAGCTTAGGAAATTACTTTGGCTCAGGGATCTTGAAAATCTTAAACCAACTAAAATTTGGAGAACACAATAGTGGCATTAGGAGTTCAAAACCATCATAAACTTTGTTACCCAAGCTAATCCCTGTTAAGTAATAAGTCTATTCGATCATGGATTAACTAAAACTCAAAACACATATATATTCTGCCCAGTAAACTTTAACTAGTCTGCCATTCTTTTGAGTTCTTGAAGGAATTAGTTGAGAAAGACAACGACAAAGTTGAATGATTTAGGAAATGTTGATGATGATGGTGATTCATGGCAGAAACTTAAGCAGGTGGTTGAAGCAAAAACTTGTGATGAAAGCGACAGATTAAGAGAACTAACTGAGAGAGTATCGGAAGGGTTTATATAGCGCTTAGTCAGGGAATAGAAAGGGAAGAAGAATATGATGAACATTGAGGAAAAGTGCACCAAAAGTGGCCCTGAAATTGGAGCCACAAGTGCTGTTAATGAAGGAGACAAGGAAGATTACGTGATGAGGAAGCAAAAGAAACAGAAGATGGCCGATAATGGCAAGCAGCAGCAGAAGCAGAAGAAACAATGAGAAGAAGCATAATCATAAAAAGGGACAAGGTACCCTGTTAAAGCTTACCGAATTGGGTTTAGAAGCACCTCCCGATATGCCAAGAGAATTCAGGAATTACATTGAAAATTTGGGTGGGACTCAAATAAAGCTCGTCATTCAAAAGTTTATTCAAGTTATTGATTTGAAAGACTCGCAAAATCATTTGTCGATGCCATTGCAACAAGTTATGAGTGAATTCTGGAATGAAGATGAGGAAGAAAACCTGAATAGAAGAGAAGCAATATAAATTGTATTTCTAGAACCACGTCTTGAAGTATCTAAGTTGAACCTGAACAAGTGGCAGGTCGGGGCAAACAGCTGGTCATTTATGTTTTAACAATGGTCGGAAGCCAATGGCGGTATTACAGGTCTCATCGTTTCGGGTGGGACCAAAATCATGGCTTGGAATTGCCCTGATCAAGGTTAGAGATGGAGAAGATGGTCACGTGATTGATTAAGGGATGAATTTAAGGTTCAAGTGATTACAACATTCTGATAAACGGAAAAGCCGTTTTTCTTCAGCAATCTAACTTCTATTTGTAATTTTCCTTTTAAACTTATCTTAATTGGTGTAGATTACATATATATTTGTTATTTGTTTTTCCTGTGGAATCTACTTAATTTCTGCAAGTAATTCATTTTACCTATGGGTTTTGCCCTCTAAAATGATCAAATCCTGAGTTTTGTTATGTGTACCTTATTTCAAACAACAAGACATGGAATGATAACCTTAATTTGTTCTTTGGCAAACAAAGGGGAGTAATAAAACACTTAATTTGTATAATATATTTGAAACATTAATATATAATTATAATATAAATAATAGCGTGGATATGAAAAAATTTGTTGAAGTGACGAGAGTAATATCTACGTCAACCTATAAAATATTATCCGTTTTTACTCGTTGAATATTATGATTTGTCTCACAAAAAATGTCTCCCCAGTTGAAAGTGATGAGAAAACTTATATTAGTTGTGGGATTCATAGTTCCCTTGTTGAATCGTACCATTCAATCTCGAAAGAATTATACGAATTAGGTTGAACTTAAGAAAGTACTTATATTTGACGCAACCCGATCTAAGCACACTTCTGATACCAAAAAGTGAATCAGTACAAAAAAAAATCACATTAAAACTTTTGTTTCCTATTTTAAGTTTACCAAATTAAAGAACAAATGTTTGTCGCCACAAAAAATAAGCTTCTATCCCATCAATTGTTTCGGAGTTTGACTTTTATTGTTAAATTTTGTGACAGTTTATTTAAAACGATTATTTGTTAAATTTTTCCAAAATATCAATTAAAAGCTTTTAATAAAGCAGTTTTTCGAATCTTTGTTATAATTAAAAATCAATTTGATAAAATATTTTAAAAATTTTGGTTTAAAGTCGAAATTTTTGACAAAAATTGAAACCAAAACATTATATATGAGACATAAAAGAGTACTGCTGCAAAGTTTAAGTTTTGATGTCTTATATATTTAGAGATACTTTTAAATAGGATATATATATATATATATATGTATGCATTAAAAAAAACTGCAGTAATAAAATACATAATTGTTATTATATATTGAAACAAAAATGAAGACTTTATTTTTTAAAAAAAATATGAAAAGAGTATAATAAAGCATCAAATATGCAACTTGTGGGATATGAATATGACGATGATCAATAAAACTTTTTTAAATTTAAATTTAAATTTAAATTTAAAGAAATTTGGGTCCGATATTTGTGCACAACACATATTAGAATATGAATACGACGATGATCAATAAAATATATGAAAACTAAAAATATTGAATATAACTGTATCAAATACATACACTATTTAATTAACCTCCTCATTCAATCCCGAGCAATGTAGATTATAGTTATGATTATAGTTATAGTTATTCCTATAGCTGCAATAAATTAAGTATATAAAGTGAAACAAGCTAGTTCATATGTAATATGTTTATGGAAAAAGCGGAAATGATAAGAAATTAAAAGAGTTACATATAAATAAATAAGTAAAAAGACTTATTTTCTTACATGCATTAAGCTTAGGAAATTATTTTGGCTCAGGATACTTGAAAATCTTAAATCCACTAAAATTGGGCAAACATAGCTGCGTTAGGAGTTGAAAACTATAATAAACTATGCCACCCAAGCTGTAAGTAATTCTATTCCACTATGGTTTAGGACTCAAAACCTATATAGCAATCCTCATATTAACAGGTACAAACTATAACTACTCTGCCATTCTTCGAATTCTTGAAAGGAAGTTGAGAAAGATCAAAGATTTTTTTCTTGGCCAATTGAGAAAGATCAATGATGAAGCTGAATGATTTTGGGAAAGATGATGATGATGATGATGATGGGGATTCATGGCAGAAACTTGTAAGGAAAACAAGAGATTAAGAAAACTAATTGAGAGAGTAATGGAAGGGTTTATAAATTGCTTAGTCAGGGAAGCCAAAGGGAAGAAGAAGATGATGGTCGTTGAGAAAAAGGGTACCCAACATTGCCCTGAAAGTGGAACCCTAACTGCTGTTAATGGAGCAGAAAAAAAGAAGATTACATAATCAGGAAGCAAAAGAAACAGAAGACAGCCGAAAATGGCAAGAAGCAGAAGACAAAGAACAATCATAGGAAGAAGCAACATCAGAAAAAGGGTCAAGATCCCATTGTAAGTTTACTGCATTGGGTTTGGAACCACCTCCCGATATGCCAAAAGCATTCAAGAACTGCACTCAAACCTTGGGTGGGACTAAAATAGAGATGGTCATTCAAAAGTTTATTCTAGTTACTGACTTGAATGAGCAGCAAAATCGTTTGTCGATGCCACTGAAACAAGTTAGGAGTGAATTCTCGAATGACGCTGAGGAGAAAAACTGAATAAAAGAGATGCAATTGAAGTGGTATTTGTAGAGCCATGTCTTAAGGTACCTAAATTGAACCTGGACAAGTGGCAGATCAGGCTAAGCTGGTCGTATATTCTAAATGGTTCATGGCATAGGAACATTTTGAAGAACTATAACAATTGTCTGAAGCCAATGGCGGTGGTACAGGTTTGGTTGTTTCGGGTGGGACCAAAATCACAGCTTGGATTTGCCCTAATCAAGGTTAGAGATGAAAAAGATGGTTGTGTGACTGATTAGGGAATGAGCTGAAGGTTCAATGATCACAACATTCAGACAAACAGAAAAGAAGATGGCTTTTCTTTTTTCTTCAGCAAGCTAACTTCTATTTGTAATTTTCCTTTTAAACTTATCTTAAATGGTGTAAATTACCTATTTATTTGGTATTTGTTTTTCCTATGGAATCTACTTAATTTATGCAAGTGATTCATTCTGCCTATGGGTTTTGCCCTCTAAAATGTTCAAATCTTTAGTTTTTGTTATGTGTTCCTCATTTCAAACAACTAGACATGGAAAGTTAACCTTAAACTTGGAGGGATAACCCCACAACCACAACATTAACCTGGTAAGCTAGATAATATATATGATATGCGCATAAAATGGTATAATATTGTACAAATTCAACAATAAAACTAGTGACCTGATGATGCGTAGTGTCGCTGGCTATGTGCCTATATCTTTGTTGGACAGTGGAGGGGAAGAGAGATCTGGCAATTTTAAACACAATTATACAAATATGACACAATAAAGCAATTAAAACACCACACAATACATAAATCAAAGTCAATATAATATTAATTATTAACGTATCAAAATTTATATAAAATATAAAATACCTTAGAGGCGATTATAATACAAATAGAAGAATTACCAGATCTAGATGGGATGTTAGTGGGCACAACTCATGGGTTTCTATGCATGTGATCGGAGATAATGTATTGAAAACAAATGAACGGGAATCCAATTCAAGGGAAGAGGCAGTATCATAAACACATCCAAATTTAAATATTATAGGGAAAAAAAAATCAAACCAAATGAACCAAATTTGACCGATTTCGACCAATTTTATTCAGTAAAACGACATTTTACTCACCCTTAAATAAATTGGCATGCATTACAAAAACATAGAATGGATCAGCATAAAGATGATGATTTAATGATGATTGGATTACTGAAATGATAATGCTAACAGGTAAAATCATGAAAAACAAGAGTGGTAATAAAACTCTCATAATCAGAAAAGGGAAAAAAAAAAAAAAAAGAGAGGCTAAATATTAAGATCTACACTCTCATCAGATCATTTGTAGGAGGCTGTTTTAACAAAAAAATCTGGCAACAGATATAAGCAATCAACAAGAGAAAACAGTAACAACTGAAACGTAACCAAGTTTTGGTCAACAACAAATGATGTATAAAAACAGTTGTGAATCTACTCTGAGCCAAAGTGAAACAGAAATTTACAAGAAATCAAAAATTATTTCTGTTGATTTTTAGATGGCCAAATGTTGTTTTTATCCTCTATCAGATATACCATGTTATTGCAATTAATTCATTAATTTCTCTTCTATGCTAAGCTTTTGATTAAAAAAAGTATCAATCACAGAAAAGCATAAAAGATAAGAGCCAATGAACAAGGTTAGATAGTCTGTCAAAGATGCATATATTCTATGCAAATGCATGAGTTATGCCTTAAGCACATCCATATACATCCAACCATGAGTTCCATTTTTTTCATGTATCCCCATAAATGAATCACTAAAGGAAACATGATTAGTTCTAAATTTTATAGAAGTAAGACCCAAAAAGGGTGGTTAATTTTCGTTTTTAAATGAATTACCAGATAATCTTTAAGTTGCTGCACTTTCGAACTTGAATCAGGAGAGATTTACAGGGGTACAACGTAATCAGAATGCATACAGAACTAATTTCCCTTGGGTATTTAAAAAATCTTTCATCAGTATTTTTCAGAAAAAACAATATAGCACCTTTTTTCACTTCTCCTTGTCATACAACAGAAATCAGATGGGTTAAAACATCATTAAATTCGTTGCCGCTCCAACAACAAAAGGTTCCATTAACAATCGAGTCAAGAAGTAAAAAATGACACCCAATGTAATGGATATTGGCAGGGCAGGCAATGCTCGGCGGCACACGGATAACAAAATAAGAGTGCACCCAAGTCCTGAGATAATGGCAAGATAGCATGCATACACAGTCATTAGATCATACATGGCTGCCCTGCCTACCAGAACACTATAAAACACGAAGTCTCCAAGACCAAGCTTAATACCTCTACTTGCTGCCACCGAATCCCTTCTTACCTGCTCTCTCTCATTGTCCATCCCCAACAAGCCAACAAGAGGAGACATTTGCTCATCCACAACAATCTCAGATTCTCTATTGCAAACTATAGTAGAATATTCTGATGAGTTACTATCTGATGAAAACCTTTCTCTCGAATGACCAATCAACGGCGACCTCTCACCTTCATCTCTATTTCTTTCACCTTCTACATTCTCTGAACTTCTAACCTGGATAGCAGCATACTCAGGACTCCTACAATTTTCGCTTCCATCTCTATGGACATTATTATTTGACACTGCCTGTAACTCAACTGACCCAGAATCTGAAACTCCACCAACAAGAAGCCCCAAACTTGACCGCTGATTTCCCTCATTGCGAGAAACTGTTGGTCGAGCTTCATATACCAAAGCTGGCAATTCTTCATCTCGGCTTGAGGCCAACTCCACCAACAACTTAAGGGGGCCACCAGGAGCCAAAACTGCTACTAAATCATACAAAGCCAATGCAACAAGCAAAATCCATGTAGTCCACTCCGGCAGTTTGGTAAACCACGTTGCCACAATTATCCCCAGCGATACCATATACCCCTGCCTCAAAACAATCGGCATCCCACTAGAAAACATGGATAACACGCCAACAATGGTAAAATTGAAAAGCAGCAGAAAACACGTAATTGAGTCAACTGGTATTGAGAAATGCTGAATTATTGACAAAAAGATTGAACCACCCATTGAACCTAACACCAACAACAACAACAATTCCACCTAAGAAAGATCAAGGTGCATAAACAAAGACATATAACTAAGAGAATAACAACAAAAAAGAAAACAGAAACACAACCTCGCCATTTTGTCAATGTAATCAATTGCAACAAAAACAAAATATTTAGATAAACTGCTATTGATATATGCTGGACTAGCCCTCCAAAATTCTACGAATTGCTACTGCATGTAACATGAAAATGAAGGCCGAAAGGAGGGGCAAACAACAATTAGAACATAACTAAACAGTTTCACTAACAAATTTCGTGAGTTAAAGAAATATTTTGACATTAAATGCTTTGATTGATTATTAGTGTGATGATTCCAAATGTATAGGAAGAAAGTGCTGTTTAGATACAAACCTTAATTACTTTAAGGCATTCCTTAGCAAAAGGCTAACTAGACGGTACGGGAAATAGAATTGAAATCAATCGTTTTCAGAAAATCACAAACAAACACACAATTAATTTTAAACAAAAACTGATTTCAACACCAAATGATCCAAAAGGGAAAAAAAACAAATCCCAATGACAGAAACACATAAGTACAAAAAAAAAACGACTTTTTAACTCCAAATTATCACAAAATAACTTAAGATCCACATAGCCGAACACATAATTAAGTCCAAGAAACGGCTTTTTAATACCAAATATTCAGAAATAAATCAAAACCTATTTTAGCAAAAGAGGGTATTAAGCAAAAAATTAAATCTTACCGAGCACAAAAAAAGCCGAGAATCGCATATAATTCTTCAAAAAATTAGTGAAGTTATAGTAATAAAGCAGCACAAGAACAAAAGTAACGATAGCAATGAGGATAACGAAGACCAAGGCATTAAGCAATGCTCCCTCGAGCTTCTGGGAAGCGCTGTCAGATGGGTTTTCGAGGTAAACGAGATTGGCAGCGGTGCGGATGGGAACGGAAGAGGAAGAAGAAGAGAAGGGGTTGGAAGGTGAGAGGGAGTAAACGAGAAGGACAACTAAGAGCATGCAAAGAGAGACTGGGGACATCACGCCGATGATTTCTTGGCCGATTGAATCTAGGATGCTCGACTCCATTGGGGATTTTGACTGGGGATTTTTGTCGAACAGGAAGTGCGAATTTCTTTTTTAAATGTTTTAATGCGTTTTGCAATCTTTTGGGTGAGGGGTCTCCGCCTTTGGGGTTTGTTTGGTCGTACAAGGAAAGAATATTAGACATGAGACTTACTTTTAAGAAAGTTACTTTGCATTTGTTGTAATTGAGATCGTAATTAGAACCGTTAACCGTTAATTTGATTTACATATATTTAAATTTTTAATAAAGTTTTTATAAATTTAGATTAATCTGATTTGATTCAAATTACTTTCATAAAAATAATATTTTTATTTAAATTTAATTATAAAATATATAAATATTAATATAAAAAAATATTTAATAATATAAATCAAACATTGAAAAAAATTATAATTTTTAGATAGCAGCTCAGCCCAATTTATGGACAGGTATAATCAATAAAGATATAATTAAATTTGATAATTTATATATGTATGTTATATTTTTTTTATCATGTGACTCTTTTAAGTATAAATATGATACAAATTATTAATTTTATTAAAATCAATCTTAAACATGAATATGATAAATATATTAAGCATGTTGCGGTAATTTTTTTAAATCTATTTGTTGTATTTATTATATTGTCAATATGTTGTAAGGATATTCAAATTTACAAAATCTAGAAATAATTAACTAGGTCAAAGTACTAAGGAGGTTTCTATATAATACTATTTAATGCAAATTGCTCTTTATATTAAAAAATTGAGTAATTTAGCCATTATGTTTTTAAAATTGAAGTAAAAAGGTAAATCAATAACTGGATAATGTTTGATATGAAAAAAACCAATGTGATATTTGATTTCCATTAGAATAATAATGTATACAATTTAATCATATTAAAATATCATATCAATAGTAATCGTACAACTTAAGTCAAATGCATGTTAGCTTTTCTTTTATGACAAACGTCACCCATATTATTAATTTTATTTTTTTCTTCAAGTTTAAAAGTATAAAAACTAAAATACATTATTTTTTGGATCAATTTACATCGGATAATATGATAAAAGACTTCCAAAATACATGACCCAATCAATTAAGAGTTTGAATCCAAAGTCACTAACACTTAAAATGGGCAGCAATCTTTAAATGAGTATTTTATATGGACCATTTCATTGGAAATGAATTTTAAGGTAAAATATAAAATTTATGTATAAAAAAATTTATCATTTATTGAAGGACGAAGCATATCTGATTTCTCTATCACATGTACATAATTTTTTTTCCCTTTTCCCATTTTTGTTATGGTTTTTTTAACAAAAAATATGGCAAAATTTAAGTTAAAGAAAAAGGAAATATGAGGTAGCAAATGGAATTTGCCTTTTATTTTTCTCTTTTAGTTGTGTTTGCGTTG
>JAQSVH010000003.1:16554340-16567350 GCA_029448705.1 Adansonia digitata
AAAAAACTATTCACTTTCTCAAAAAAACTATCTTCTTATAAACTTATCCAAATCTTAAATAAACTACCCATTATTATTCATCTAAATCTAACTTTGTAATCTCTTAGGAAAAATTAATAGAAGTACTAAAAGTACTAAATTAGTAAGAGTAACACCGGCTCAATTAGTAAAAGTACTAAAAAAATTAGTAAAATCATAAAATAAAAAATAAAATAAGAATAATTTTATCTTTTAATATTTTACTTTTATTTTTAAAAATACTTAATTAGTTTTTTTAAAAAAACTATTCACTTTCTCGAAAAAACTATCTTCTTATAAGCTTATCCAAATCTTAAATAAACTACCCATTATTATTCGTCTAAATCTAACTTTGTAATCTCTTAGAAACTACAGATCTTTAATTTTTAAAATATTATTTTTCACCCACGGTCTAGGTTTGACAAATTCTATATATTTGAAGCCACTTGTAAAACATGAAGAAAATACTCTAGTTGCCCATTTAGGGAGTAATAATCCAATATATTAACTAATTGAGTAACCCTGACGTTACGGGACTTGGGTCCTGGCTGATGATGCTGGCAGCATACTCTTATTAAGTTGTTAACTTGTTACATTTAATTTTAAAATAAAATATAAATCTGAAATTATTTGTAGATTTTTTTTTTTTGCATAAAATATGTCAGAAAAGGAAAAGAAATGAGGATATATATATTTTAAATTAATGAAATAAAATAAAATTTTAATTAGAACAAAAGTTTAATTAATCTTTACAAATATTTATACACATTTGTTATATAATCACTCGTTAATCGAATTCATTTTTTCCGTCATTGCTCAAACTCAAATTGATGTAGTAGTAATGTCGAAATAGACTTTATTAATGATATAACTTTAAATTTTGAATAAATTAAAATTTTTTAATTATTTATCTGATGTAAAAAATTTTAAACCGTAAAATATAATTAAAAATATAATATTTTTTATAAATATTATTTAAAATTATAAATCAATTCAAAATTTAAAAGTACGATTATACTATTAAATTCAATTGTCAATATCTTAAAATATGAATCTAAAAGATAACATAAAAGAATGAATGTGAGATGCAACTAGAAAAATTGTTGCCTGCTGCGCTGCATATATTTATGGTGCTCTTATGAAAGTTATTTTCGGAATGCACATTTATCAGGCTCTCTCACATCTTTTATTAATTTATTATGGTCCTACCAATAGGTGTTTATAGGAACTTCTAATCTTTTAAAAATTTTCTTTTCGAAAAAATTTTTATATCAAATTAATTGCTTTAATAAAATTCAAGATAAAAAAAAAGGTTAAACTTTGCTTTTATACATTTATTCTTATATTAAATGACTTCGCATCTATATACGAGTATTTGTGATCTATATAAATTTAAGGATTAGATTTGTTTGCTTAAACTTTTTGTTCGTGAAATAAATAAAAATCGAAATCACAATATGAATTTACAAATACATCTAATAAAAATTAAATAAAATTATATTTACATAAATTTAATTTTGTCATATGAATAAAATTTCTATCACTTGTAAACGAATGGCAAATTAAGGTTCATCCAAATATTTTGTAAAAAAAAATAAAAAAATTTACTTAAATTTTAATAATCTTAATTTTTATTAAATTTTAAAATATTAATAATTTAATAATATTATGTATTTATATTATTGAAAAATGGTCTAACTCATTTTTTTGTTCGAACTTATTTTTGAAGCATGATATTTTCGTTTAAGTCCTTTAAAATATCATATGTATTGTACACATAAATTTTGTATCCAAAATATGATAAAAAATTTTGGAGACAAATAAAATTCCATTCGTTAGAATTTGACATTACAATTTCGACAAGTTTTTTAAATTAAGAAATCATTTGATTCTTTTCTTCAATAAAATTTTAATTAAAGGGTCTTCATTACTTAATTTTAAATCGATGAAATTTGCTTATAAAATATAATTTCTTTACAAAATAATTCTAAGAGAACTTTACTTTTCATTATTTTCTTAATTAATTTAATTTAATTAAAGATAAAATAATAAAAATAAAAGGGTGAAATTTGATTGGATCAACCGAGAATCCTAAAAATTTGATTTATCAAAACATATGTATATTATGATATCATTATATGTCATTATTTTCACATGATGCATAATTTAATTAAAAGTTTCTTAATTAAAAAAACTTTCAATTTACATGTGATAATTTATAATTGATCAAAAGTTTTCTACTCCCATACAAACTCTTTTGAGCTTGATAATTAATTTGATCTGTGAGTAGATTTATTCTACTTAATTAATTGAATTTACTCCTAGAATGCTCTTTCGGCTTTGCCCAGTTCACAATTTTTTCTATAAAATTTGATGTCATAGATTCTCAACAAAAAATTATTTGATTAGTAAAATATTTAAATTTGTAAAAAATTCTTTTAATTATAATATAAAATAAAAATATAAGGTAAATATTATTAATAGGATGTGTATATTATTTTCATTTATTGTAATTTTTTTATACTTACTTGAATTTAATTTTCAATGTGTATATATTATTTTACAAAACATTCATCCATATTTTGATGAAATTTGTTAAATTATTCTCAATTTTAAGAAAAATTTTGACAAGGTTGTCACTAATTTTTTTAAATATTTTTCAATTATTTTAAAAATTTTAGAATAATATATTATTATTATTATTATTATTATTATTATATTTTTTCTTGCAAAATTTTAACATTAAAAATTTAAGTTAATGAACTTAAATTTTAAATTGATTCTGATAAACTAAGCAAAATATTTTCTCTTAGAGACATATATATTTATATTTAAAATTATCAAATTTATCTAGATAAATAATAACTTATGATCACTACACAATTTCATGTATTGTAATAAAAAATCTCTAAAAATATTTAATGTTTTTCAATTAACGAGAAATTTTAGAATAATATTTATTATTATCATTTTCATGTATATATTAAATTCAAGTCAATGAACTTAGAGTTTAAATTGAATCACTACTGTAAACTATGTAAAATATCTCCATTTGGGAATAACTTTTAATATAAGATATATATATATATCTAAAATTACTTGATTTAATATAGACAAATAATAACTCTCAATCCTTATTTAACACATGATACATTTAAATGGTGTCAATTGGCCTTGGTAATTTTGGATATAACATGCTTATGCGATACAAACATTGCTCAAGAAAAAAAAATAAAAACGTAACGTAACACAAAAAATAGCATGAAAATGACACAAATAGAAAATCATGTTGAAATTTACATAAAACAAATTATTAATATCAAGTTATTAATATATCAAAATTTATATAAATATATAATATTTTAAATATCAATCATTACACAAAAAACATAAATACAAACACAACAATACGCAACACAAAGTTCGAGTTATTTAATAATGTCAATTATACTTTGTAATTTCAAATACAATATAATTATATGATAGGAATACAATATGAGAAAAATAATTAAAATATAAAATAAATTATTAAAGTATTAAAATTTATATAAATATATAATATCTCAAATGTAATTATAACATGAAAAATTTTAATATAAGTACGATATAAATAAAAAAATTTTAAAAAATAAATAAAAAAACTGTCGAGCCCAATCAAACAATTCCCTCAAATCGAAGGATTACTTTTAATTACTTTTAATAGATATTAAATAAAAAAATACTGTATAAAATCCGTGAATGATGCAACCCTACCGTTCATAGTTAATTAAAAAATTGAACAGAAAACAACCAAAAGTTAACCATTGACTATTTAACTACATCTAATTAATAATTGTAAAGTATATTATATTTAATTAAACTGACTTAAGTTAAGAATTAAGATCAACGGAGGCCTTTAATATTTATGTCTTTTAACGTATAAATAGACCCAACTCCATTATAATAAATGATTTTGATTCCACCAGCAGCTGATGTCTGTGCAATATATATATATATATATATGTATATGTATTTTTTTTTCTCTAATTGGTTGTTGAAACGTGCTTATGTAAATATATGGCCTAAGAAATAAGCATGCCGCACATGTTTTAATGAACTGTTCCAATTTTGTATTTTACTTCTTTTACTATATAGATTTGTAAACTTGTGTATCATTTCGTATATCGTATTTTTTATTAATTATATATGTATAAACGAATACATATATTAAATATATTGTGTCGTATTTTTAAACATGTTATATATTATGTTTTTAATTTTGTTAAAAATTATTAGATCTAATCTTCGTCAACAAAACCATGCTTGGGATAGTCAGTAATTGAAAACAAATCTTTTTCATATGATCAATTGTGTTAGGTATGTCAAATTTGCTTCTTCTTCTTTTTTTTTTTTTTAAACATAATTAAAAGTTAGATAATCGTATTGTTGAATTATAGTTTAGACATGCAAACGTCAAGAATACTGTTATCCAAATTCATACAATCTAAGGAAAAAAATGCTCCAAATATGAAGTCATCCAAATTCAATTTAACTTCATTTTATAATTGAAATAGAATCTTAATTAATTTTAAATATGTTTAATTTCTATACTTATCCCAATTGGAAATGATTCACCTTCATGTTATGCATTTAATATTTTATTTTCGAAATATTTCTCGCAAAAATCAAATCATAATTGATCAAGAAAACCATCTCCTTATCAACTTGTTTGATTGTTAAGAGTAAATTATAACTACATAATCTTCTTTCATATCGCAACAGCACAATGTCAAACGTAAATATATATATATATATATATTTTATATTTACGTTTCAATTATTTCACAAAAATCAAATAAATATTTTTCGAAAATTATTTTTTTCTTTGAAAAGTGAATGATAGATTTTGAAAATTTTAGCCTTATTTTTCATTAATCAGATAATTTTTTATTAAACAAATATAATTAAAAAATGTAAAAATTATTTTTTAAAAATCAATTTCTTTAAAATAAACAGAGTTCTAATAAAAATGCGAGCCAAAGACGCCTTCGTTTACGAGCACCGTCGAGCAGTTAAGTAAGATGCCGCAGTGACGTTGGCTTCGAAAGGATCATAATAAAGAAGAGAACCATAGGGTTTTCCCCCCTTTTTTTTTCTTTCAGAAAATTTATAAATAATAAAAGATATTGCGATATTTGATTTTAAATGACCAAATAATTATAATATAATTACCAATTTAAGCCAAATAATTTTACCTTTTTATTAACTATATATAATTTTCTTAAAAAAAAATTATTGACTGTTACATTTTTTTTAAACTAATTAATTTTGTTTATATAAAGATACACTAATATATTATTTAAAATAAACACGATCACCCAAGAGATTTTTTTTTAACTTTTTTTAGTAAAAAGAAGCAAGTGAAACTCGCAATTTAGAGAAAAAATTTGAATTTTAAATTTAACGTAAGTTAAGACTTTTTATTATATTTTTAAATTTATGAATTTATTGAATGTTTATTTAAATTTAAAATGTATATAAATATTTGAAAATTTGAAATTCAGTCTTCTTATATTATTTTTTGGAATCTATATATATAGGGATATTAAATTCTAATGAAATTGTATATAAAATCTGAATTTAACTTTATATATAAAAAATTAAAAGCAAATTCATTCTCTCGAATTCATATTTTGATTAAATTTTGAATTTTTTTCCTCCTTTATTGCTCAAAACATGTGAAATAAAAGATCAGGAATGAACAAAAATTGCTATAAATTCTCGACTTAATATAAAAAATAGCATCCGAACTATATCTTTTTATTTTATTTTATTTTGATATTTTAAGCATTTTTGTTTTCGGTTTGATCTTTATAGTATAATTCTGTCAATCAATTTGATACTTTACCTCAATGCCATTAGTTAACAATGGCGTGGATCAATTAGATTGTGACATATGACTATATTATTGATGTCAATGGCAAGTGATATAATTTTATTAGTTGAAAAAAAGTCAAATATTTACTTTTTTAATGATGTTGGGATTGAAGTACCAATTTTGTAAACAAACTCTAGTATAGGTACCAAGTTAGGTATAAAAATTCATAAAGTACCCAAAAAAAAATTATAATTCAAAAGTTATTTTTTTATTGAAGCCTAAATTTTACTGTACTCTTGTCGTTTTTCACTTGTATATTTTGACATGACATAGAATGGTGATGGATAATAAAAAAAAACGAATATTCAACATTATTCAATCCGTTTGTTACGCGTATTGTTATTTAACTTAGATGTAGATTTGATATCCAATGGGATTGCTATCTAAATTGAACATAGATTCGAATAGTAAACAAATAATAAATAAATAAATAATTATATAAATTATCAAATTTAAATTTAAATATTTTAAAAATTTATAAAAATTCCATTGTCATCTCCAACAATCTCTTGATTTTTTTTTTCTTTCTCAAATAGAGCATGTTACTAAGTTCTACTTTCAAAAAAGTTAGACCATTAAATTTTTTCCAATAAATTTATAAAAATACACTTAAATCAAATATTTATTCACATTTAAAAATAATTTCATAATTTTATAATGTAAAATTAATGCCATAAACACTTGTGAGAATCGAAAAGTTTACCCTAAATTTTAATATAAATTTACTTAATCAATATCTATCGACATTGATTAAAAATTATTTAGTTATTAATTTTAAAAAAATTATTACTAAGTCTAAATGGGAGTTTTGGTTGAGGCAAAAATGACAGTATTTCAGTAGGAAAAAAAGTGGTGTAACATGGTAGAGGTTAATATATCCACAGATTCGAACTTAAACATGCTTTTTATTAATTGGATGGATCTTGCTTGAATTAACATTAAATAAATTTTTAAAAAATTTTATTTAAATTTAATTATAAAATAATTTTTTAATTTTTTATTAATGATAAATAATAAATATAAATAATTCAAATAAGCAGAATCAAATTAAATTTAAATTTAAATAAAAAATTAAAAAAATTAACTGTAATTTCACTCGACCTGCTAATAGTTTTGAGCAGAGCTGAGAGGGGTCGAAAATTCCAAAGTTAGTTAGGTGGTTGATGAAACCAATAGCCTCAATGGTTTCCGCTTTCCACGTCAAATAGGAGGAAGAGTCTCTTTCCGACAGCAGAAGGCCAGCAATAAGCAGCACACCCAAGAAAATTTATGGCTGACAAACATTGATAACTGTAATAACTCAGCGACAAATTCAACCAACTGAACTCGAAAGATAACAAAAACTCCAGCGTTTCACTGCAATGAATCAATGCATAATTTTTTTTTTTTAATTTTTGGGTAAAATTAGGATATTTCTATGCAATTAATTAACATATTTTTTGGGTATTTATGTTCTTAATGCCTAATTTATTTACGCATATAAACACGGAAAAATTATTTGATGTATTTTCAGTAAAGTTAAAAAATTTGTCTTAACGAGAGAAAACATATTTTATTTTTTATTTTTTTAAATATATTTTAAGGGACATTTCATCTATTAACATTGTTTGTAGAATTTTTCTACCCCATTGATAATATATGAAATAATTATCTATAAACATATATATATATATATTGAAACAAACAATCAAAGCATTTCCATTTGTGTCAATAATAAAAAAAAAAAAAGTAATTTCATTTGTCTGCTCGATCCTCTCTCTTGAATCTTTTCATTAAAAGGTTTTATTTCGGCCTATTTATCAAACATTTGTTTCTCTTTTTTTTGGGCTTTGAACAGTACTGGTAAATGGTAATCACACCCAATAGGTAAAGCTTGGTACAAACAAAAATCCTATGCAGTTGAATCATCTTATATAGAACGTATTTCACTCAATTGACATTTAACTCATACAATGATATTTCCACAAGAAGATACTATAGTTTGAGAATAAAAGAAAAATTACAAATATTAAAATTCCACTCAAAACCTATTAGATGTCACATTATAAAGATAATTATATTAATTAATTGAGATAAACTCTGAATTCTTTCGTTAGCAAGTTTGCAGGCAAGGATAAAAAGATACATAAATTGTCCCAATGACATGCTCTCATCTCCATTTAAATTCCTTCAAAAAGAAACAAAAATTAACAAAAGTAGATATCAGCCCACTACAATCAACAACACCACCAAAATTTGAGCTTAACAATGGAGGTAAATATTTGTTGCTTGGTACAAAACTGAATCCAGGTTCTCCATCTAGTCTTCAGAAGACTCAGCTCCCCGACCGGCTTCAGTAGTTTCACTGTTTTCAGCAGTTTTATTGTTCCCAGCAGTTTCGCCGGTCTCCGTGCTTTCACCTACATCTGCCCCTTCTGATGACTCCGCTTGTTCAGGCTTTGAAGGCCCTGGACCGGCCGATACTTTAACCATTGATGGACGCAACAGCCTTTCTCCCAGCTTGAATCCCTTGCGAAACTCTTGAAGAATGATACCTTCTTCAAATTCTGTGGAGTCCTCACGCATGATTGCTTCATGCAGCTTTTACAAAGAGAGACAAAATGCAATTTGTAAGAAAATTGTTAAAGCATCAACCAGTAATACACAAAGATAAAAGAAGCTCCCATGAAGTTTTTCTTTATCATCTACCTACCTCTGTTAAGCCTAAGGAGTTACAAGGAAGGTTTCATGCCACAACTAAAATCCAATATTCATAAACTCACCGAGTCAGCTCGAATCAATCAAGACTTGGTTTGCATTAAAAGCGCATCCAGGTCTTCACAAAACCTGAACAAAGTTGCCTAAATTTTCGAGAAAGCTCATCAAGTGCTTGACTGAATATCGAGCCAACTCGGTTCTTTACCTGCAGTAAGCCAATTATCATTATGCCAATTAACAATCCAAAATGATACCAGTCATATTGTATTCAAATGTTGTGTCCATCTTTCGAAGAATAACTCGAATATCTTAAGTAAATTATTTTCTCTTCCACAGCTATCTCATACCCAGACTAATTCTTCTCATGAGCAATCAAATGCTTCATGTATTTGAGTCTTTGAAATGCAAATAGTTCATGAACTGCCTCCCCGAGTCAATGTTGAAGAGGACAAGAACAAGGTAAGAGATATTTTGAATGGGGCTATGAACGTAAACAATTACCAAAGTGCACCCGACTTTGATGTATCTAATGCAACAAATCATGAAGCGTCCCAACATTGAGTTACGAAGAAGCTTCTAGTAAAAATCATCATGACTACAAAAAGGTGCGAAAGCAGAGAGTAGTAAGTATTAACTCACCATTGGATCAAAAGAATTTCCCACTGTTTCCACAGGTTCAACACCGAGTGAGCCCAAAATCTCCATAAACTGCTTGTATATGCTCTGATAGCTGTTATTGATCTTCTCTTCTCCCTCTGTCTCAACCTTAATTTGGGCTTTAGCTCGCTCAAAATTATCCAAAACAAGCAACAAATTTTCCAAGACCTCTCCTTGGGCATTTGTTACCAAAGAAAGGCGATCTCTCTCTGTCCTCTTGCGAAAGTTGTCAAAGTCCGCACTAATCCTAAGAATCCGATCCTTCTCTGTTGACAATTCTTCTAACAAAGAAGCTATTTTCTTCTCAAGATCAGCTTTCTCGTCTTCAATGGATTTTAAAAATGCTTCTATGTCAGCAACTTTCGACTCATCATTACTTGCCAAAGCTTCTTTGTATGATCGAAGCAATGATACAATGGCTGAAGAAGATGTTTCTTCAACATCACTACTCTCATCCACAGCAGTAGCATCCTCAACAGTGACAGTACCATCTGAAGAGTCCTGTTACGTATATCCATCAGGATGTAAAATATGACAATGTAAAGAAAATTTAGCAATAAAATAGAATAATATGGAAAATCTCTCAATCATCATAGTCTTAATCTTATGCCAAGCAATCATGACCTAAAACAGTTAAATTGGGTCAAGAACCTGATTAATCAACCCTATAGAATCATGTCATACAAAAATGGTAGGAGATATTAAAGTCAAAATATTCAACCTAATATTGCTATTTTTCTTTTGGTCAGAAATGAGGATCATTTGTGAAAAAGTTGGGACATCAACTTACCAGCAAGGTAGGATGTACCATATTTTCTAACAGTTTAAAATAAAATTTCATCAACAGACAGAAAAGAATAATAATATAAGTGTTAACGGCTCCACCTTTTAGAAACAAGAAATATGTACGAATCGTGAAGTAGAAAAGATGGCAAAAACCACTTGATTCAAGAATCAACATAGTGACATGACTTAAAGCTAAAAAAGGTAATGGAATAGATACATCTAGGAAGGACTAGCAGCAAAAATCCTCCGACAGCAGGTTATATTAGTCATCTATTTGGGTAACACTCCTTTTCCATCATTCGAGGATTCTAAAGAAAATTTTGATCAAACTTATCTGGCATATTAAATATTCCAGCCGCCTAAAAACACCAAGTGATATGTACAATAAGAGGTGACCATATAAGATCTTGAACTAGTATATTGGCTTAATATAAAGCTTTAGCTTAAAAAAAAATTGTTAAAGTCAAAATAAAACAACTGCATTCTGCAGTATTGCAAAGTCCAAACTTATAAGATGATGAAAAAGGCATGCCGTGATTGATAAATGGGAAGATAGATCATTAACATCCATTAGAAGGTTTTAAAAATGACAATTTACAATGCACTTTTATCTTATCTTACCGCGGATCACCTCCAACAACAATAAATTACATAGGGACAGTGGTTCGCATTTAAAGAAAAGTATTCCAAATGAGTTACCTTAATTATATTCTGTTCGTATGGAGGAAAGTACTCTTGAAGAGTGAGACTTTTCAAGAAATAAGGTAAAAGTATCAATAACTCCCCACCATGCATAAGCAAGTAAATACAGATTCCAGAAAAAAGAGAGAAAAACCGAGGGATTAAAGATTAATTAACCCTTCCTAACATAGCGACTTAAATTTGCAGGAAATAATGAGAGTGTTGCAGCAAAGTGGTACTCATACATGAGGGACAAAATAACCATTTTTTCATCAAAATACTCAAAACAATAAGTCTTTTTTTTTTTTTTTATGAATGTACATAGGTAACTTCGAAACAGATGATAAATATATCAAAATTCAGTTCAACATTGTGGCAGGAATCACTGGAGCCAGGTTACATTCATCTTCAGAAAGGATACAACCACCAGATTTGACTCTATTTGTAGCAAACCATGTTTCACTTTCAAGATGAAGGGCATTGAACCACGTATAAAATTGGCCAGTGTCAATTCAGGTTACAATATGCTTATCAACTATGCAATAATTCTTAATATAGATCTACTCAATATTCAAGTCCTGACTCCCTTCTTCAACCAAATTCTCATCAAATTCAGCTCGACCTCATTTCCAAGGCCTAAAAAATAACAATCTCCTAGTTCATTGCTAGGTTTCATCGATTCACGCATTTCACTCAACACCAATTTCAAATAATTTGATCAGATTCCATTAACAATCTTTCTATACACTCATAATCATAGAAAACTATGCTAGCCAAGAAACATCAAAAAGCTTCCGTCAAACTAGCCAATGATAACTGGAAAAATGCTAAAATGAACGACATTTATTATCCAAAACTGTGCTGAGCAGACACAAAAAATAAAATGGTTGCTACAACATTCTACTTGTTTACAAGCTATGTCTTATGTCTATTTCAAGGTGTCCGGCAATAAAAGTAGGACAACTTAACAATGCTCATAATAGTAAATAGTAAATGTGGAAAGAATAAGTATTCTAATTTGGTAAAGCCATTAAGTAAAGCACATCCAACCGATAAAGCTACAAAAAAAAAAAAAAAGATTTTCTATTAGAAAATTCCTTGAAATAGCTAAATTCTGTACAATATCAAGTTACCATCTTCTTGCACATTCCTACCATGCTTAACCCTTAATTTCCAAAACCCATAGATATTTTTGTCAAATTTACAAGAAAAACTAAATATAAACATAAAAAGATGGCCAAAAAAATGGAAACCATTGTAAATTACCTCAATTTGAGGTTCTTGAACTTCTTGTCGCGTCTGAGTAGTTTCAGTTTCACCTCCATTGGAAGCAAAAGGAACCAACTTTACAAACCGAAGAGAGGGAGAGGAGACGAACCGGAGGGGACAGCTCGAACGAGGAAGTTTTTGTTTGAAGCAGACATGACAGGAGTCTGGAGATTTTAAGGAAATGGGTCTAACAGGTGGAGCTAGCAGAGGAGGAGGGGATTTAAACGGTAACGTTTTAAGGAGGGTGGCCATGGGAGAAACAAACTATCTTCAGAAAGAGGTGGGGAGGAAAAAGAGAAAGGATGGGTGAAAGATAAACAAGGAAGAGCGTTGGGTTTGATTTAGACCGTTGGATGATTGTTCGGTAAGCAGATCCAAACGGACCGTTGGATGAAGTCTAAATTTACCTTTTTTTTCTTTTATTTTTAGAGTGATTGAGTCAAATTTATTAATCAGCTTTAAAAGTTTTATCATTATTTTTTAAATTTATTTAAAAATGAAAAAAAAAACACACTAAAAAATAAATATTCTGCAAAATATTTAAAATTTTGATAATTTTAAATTAAATTAAAAATATTAAAAATAAAATTACACTTATTCAGAGATGAATGATAAATTTGAATTTATCATTCTTTCTCATATTTTCAATTAATAATTATTTGAAAAAATGTATATAATATATATAAAAATACAACTATGAAGAATTTTCTAAACCAACGAAAATAGTTATTATTGTTCGATAAATTCTAAATTGACGTTGTAATTCTCTTTATTATTAATTAGATTTATCAAAGTAAGAATTTTAATTTTATTAAAATACTTTTGTTAAATAAATTTATTTGATAATGAAAGAGTTAAGATTTACGTTAAATTATTTTAATTTTAATATCTAATTTTTTGTTAACCTTAAAATATAAAAAGAAATTATTTCATATAAAAAAGTGAGACTTACATTAAATTTATCTATCTTCATAGTTTTAATTTA
>JAQSVH010000003.1:16567450-16578481 GCA_029448705.1 Adansonia digitata
TCAAAGTTGTTTAAACAAGTTTACCCTTTTGTTTTTTTTCATTTTTACAAAGATTATTGTTAGGTACGCTATAATAAAGTTTTTTAACTCCAATTTATTTATTTATATTATTTTTTTAATATTCACTAAAAATATAATTTACAATCTCGATAATAAAAATTAAAAATCTCGACTACCAAATAATCCATTTTACAAACCCTACTTAATCCAAAAACATTTTGTTCACACTATGTAGTTTTTCTCCCTTTTTGTTTTTCCTCTCTTTTTAAGACAATCAAGTCTAAATACATATTTTGATTGTGCCATGGTCCCATGATAATACAAATGAAAGAAATATGAGCTGTATTTTGTTTTTAGTAGAAGATAACCAATATTCAAGTACATTGACTCTTAAGAGTGAGAATGAATCATGCCTTCTCTTTTAAGTTTGACAAGTTTGGACAACTATAAACACTGACATAAAAAAAATGTATTAAATTTATAACATCAATTATTAATATATTTAAATTTATATAAATATATAATATTTTTAAAAATAATTATAATTTATAAAAATAATATAAATATAAAATTAATATATAAATTATTAACAGTCTAATTTTTTGCTTTGCTTTTTACTCTTTTATTTTATTTTGAAAAAGAAAATAATAAAAATGATTGATTAAATGGAATTTTCTTTCCAAAAACATTTTGTTCTTACCACATGTAAATATAAATATTTTGATTGTGTCATGGTCCATGAAAATACAATTGAAAGAAATATGAGCTGTATTTTGTTTTTTAATCCAGGACAACAAATAAAAGAATGAAGCATACATAATATTTATTAGATTGAATAATTTTAAATATAATATAATTACATAATACGGACAAGTCGTGAAAAAATAAATAAAATATTACATAAAATATATGACAAACACAAAAAAATATGAATATTGCATAGATATATATATTAAAATTTATATATTATGAATTATTAAAATATTTAAATTTATATAAATATGTAACACTTTAAATAAAATAATGATACAAATACTTTCTATTTCTCAACCTAAACATAAAATTTTAGCTAACAATATTACTCTTTTTTCCTTTTTTGGGGAAATAAAATTATTATTTAAATATATTTTTATTTATCAACTTGAATGATAGAAAATTATAGAAGTAACATCAAATAATTATGTCTTTATTTATATATAATATGACCAATGAAAAAGAAAGGGGAATGTGGGATGTTGATGTGCCAATTATTTCCAGATATTTAATTATATTTAATTATGAAAAAAATGGATTTTATTTTTCAATGGGAAGAAACTTTTCAATATTATAAAGAAAACAAAATATTTAATTATATAATTAGTAAAGCTCATATAATCCTTTTAATTGTTACAAAATTTATTTTGGGATTAATATCTTCAAAGTGGCCACCTATTTCATCCAAAATAAATATGTATATATTATTAAAAATTTGGAAATATTAATATTTTTATTTTTTTTGAAATTGAATAAATTTATAAAAAAATGTTAAAAGTATTTATATTTTATAAGTTGAAATAAAGCAAATTATATTTTATAAGGATCTTTAAAAAAACATATTCATCAAGTAATTTATTTTTAATTTTCAAAATATATATTTTTATTTTCACTCACATAATAAATGTAAAAAAAAAAAAACAAAATCTAATTTATTTGGACGATAACTAAAATTACTACCGCCACACCTATCTTTCTAAAATTCATTTATTGCCCTTTAAAAATTAAATACTAATTCTAATGTAACAAAAAGATGAATTTATTACCAAATATCTTATATGAAAGTGTATTATTTTTCATTTTTATTGTTTTCTATGCCACAGATTTTTTTTTTTTAATTTTTACTTTCAAATCTTAATTACATTAAGATTAAAACGAAATTTATCATTATATTATGATTAGATATAAAAATAAATTGAAATATGTAATAAAATATTTGATAAATTTTACCCCTATATTTTTTAAATTTGTAGATTGTTGGATAAAAATATTAACAAAATTAAAGTATTCAAGGTAATATTCTACTATCATTAATGACAATTTTTTTTTTTCAATTTTGTTATTTATTTGAAAAAATTTCAAAAAAAAGAAAAGCATAATTACAAAGTTTAACAAAATTAAAACATAGTAATAATCCAATATTTATTTTAATCTCTAACTTATTTTTATTAAATTAAAGAGTTTGTATTACTTTTCCATTTTATTCTATTTGAATTGAGTTAAATATGAAATTATATAAATTTCCAAATGGAGATTATTTCAATATTGAAATCTTAAATTAAGGTTGTTTAAAATTCTTACTACTACATTTTATTTTATTTTACTTGAAATTATGTTACTTGAATTTAAATAATTGTGAAAGATATCTATGTTATTTTAATATATATATATGTATTTAATTTTTAAATTTTTTATATATTTAAAATAATATATTATAAAAAATAAAAAAATAAATAAAAAACAAAATAACATTGATGAAATAAAAGATTATTTATTATTATTATTATTATGTAGATTCGTGGAAGCAGCGAAATTTAGCATGCCAGTATCCATTCCCATCCAATGATACGTTATAAAATTATTATGATAATTGAAAGAAAATTAGAAAGAAAAAACACAAGTCAATACATAAATATTTTGTTTTCTATTTTTTATATTTTAATTATATTTAATAATTTAATAATTATATATAAAATTTTATATTTATATGTTATATTATATAAATTTTAAAAATACATTTATATTATATTTTTTAATTTTATAAAAATAATATTTATGTATTATTTTAAATATTATCGAATCTAATTTTAATATAATTTTTTATTTTAAAAATGAAAGGCACAGAGCGTTCTCGTCCCAATCACAATTCACAGGACAGCTGGGACTAAAACAAACAACTTTCCTTTCTTTTTTCCTTTGAAAAAAAAAATTCCCCCAAAACCCAATCCTCTTAAAATTTTTTATTTTCCCTTGATTTTTGTTGTAAAAACAAGCCTTATTTTATCAAAAAGTATTGAATTCCAGCTGGGTTTTTGATAATTTTTTAAGCTTTTAGGGTTTGTTTGAGGTTTTTGTTAATTTTGGAAGGTCATAAATTTTTTTTTTCTTTTGGTTTTGAGAAATGGGAAGTAGAAAAGAAGAAGAAAGAAACGAGAAGATAATAAGAGGTCTCATGAAGCTGCCTCCTAATCGTCGTTGTATTAACTGTAATAGCTTGGTAAAGTTTCGCAAACTTTTCATCTTTTTTATGGGGGAGGGGGTGGGAATGGTTTTTGTAGTTAAGGTGTGGTAGGGAGGCTGGTAAAGTATGGGAAAATGAAAAAGAAATGGTTTCTGAAATTGTTTGTTTCTTTTTTTTTTTTTTAATTCTCTTGGAAGAGTTAGTTTTAGCCGATGAGTAAAGCAGAAAAGAGAGAGATTTCAGGTTATATAAATGGTTTTTAGAAATGGGTTCTCTTTTTTTTTTTTTTTGTTATTTTGTAAGAAATGAGTTTAGCTGATTTTTTGTGATGGTTAAGGTCTGTTCGGAGTCTAGGAAAATTTAAAAACAAATGGTAAAAGAAAAAAAAAAAAAAGAGAAGATGGGTTTGAGTTTATAGAAATGGTTTTTGAAAATGAGTTTTTCCTTATTTCCTGAATGCAATGCAACTATTAGTAATGAATTTCAAGACGGTAAATAAGCTATTTTAAAAAGGATGTTGAAATTTGTTTTGTCATTTCTTTTTATAATCAACTCTGACTGATGGATTTCAAATTCCGGTTTTTACTTTTTTTTTTCTCTGCTCATATCAGGCCAACACAGTTGTTCAGCATGATTTGAACGAATTAAATTAGCTTTGTTCGAGCTTCTAATGATAAACCTTTTTTTTGCCCTTTTCATATCCCCTATTTCTTTGATATTAATTTGTGATTCTATTGTTACAGGGTCCTCAATATGTTTGCACAAATTTTTGGACTTTCGTTTGCATGACTTGCAGTGGGATCCAGTGAGTATTTTCTTTTAGTTTTCTTCAGCATCTACGGTTTTCCCGTATAAATAATTGTCACTATTGTGAAGCTTTACATATTTGGTAGTTTGTAACTTTATCAGTTGTGACTGTAGATCAATGTTTTATGAGTTTTGCAACTTAAACTTTTTGGTAAATTTTGTTGTTGCTCATTGTGATAATGTTAAGCTTCTTAACTTAAAAGAGTTATACATATTTCTTTTCCGATTTGATTGATGATTGTATATTTTTATTTACTTGGCATGATTCTGGTTGAGTGACATGACATCAGAATCAAGTCTTTCAAAATTTTACCATTTTTTTTCCTACTCTCATGGTAATTTACGTTCATATTAATTTGTATTGCAGTCGTGAGTTTACTCATCGTGTTAAGTCCGTATCAATGTCCAAATTCATTTCAGAGGAAGTTGAAGCTCTTCAGAATGGTGGTAATCAGGTTTGAACTAGTGTTTTGCATGTTGTTATCTATGGAAAAGTGGGATGCTTATTATACTGCTGATGAGATGTTCTTCCTTTTACTTTTTCTCAGCGTGCAAGAGATATATATCTTAAGGATTGGGACCTGCAGAGGCAAAGGTTGCCCGACAGCAGGTGCAGAATATGTTATTTATCACTTTTGTACTAGCCATTTTCTAGAGTATATGGGGTTTTCTAATAACTCTTTCTTATTGCAGCAATGTTAATAAAATCCGTGAGTTTATAAAGAATGTATATGTGGACAAAAAGTATGCTGGAGGAAAAACATCGGACAAGCCTCCAAGAGATATGCAGGTATTTCTTCCTATAGTGGTTGTGAGTCTTCAAATTAAAAATTTTTGCAAAACCTTTATGCTGCTTGGCTATTTTTGCTAAAACCGTGTCTTATACTTAGAAAATGACGAGAATATGGTTGTGCTTGTGGATCATTTGTTCTGATGTTGAACATCCTAATTCAGTTTTTTTTTTTTTCCTTTCTAGACTGAATTTTTGCTTTATCATTTTTCTTTTAGATAAAATTGAAATATTGTTTTCATTGAAGAGCCACTGCGTGTATTGATGCTTATTAACAAAAATTTATGTGAATGAAACAGATTGGCCAATTGTTATATATGGGTGTTCTATGTGCATGTGTCTTAGTTTTGTTTGAGTTCATCTCTAATCCTGGAGCAGTAGTTTAAATGTGGTTTTCTAAAATGATTTGACAGAGCCTTAGAAATCATGAAGATAACATAAGGCGTGCCAGTTCGTATCATTCTTATTCCGAGAGTCCACCTTATGACTATCAATATGAAGATCGGCGTTATGGAAAACAAGTTGCTGCCACACTTGCTAGGAAGCCTGGTTCAGATCGAGGCCACTATGTGGGAAAAGTTTCTAGTTTTGTCTACAGTCCAGGTCGCTTAAGTGATCAAATGTTTGAGGACAGGTTTGCAGATGAGGGTTCTGCTCCTAGAGTGTCAGACTACTCTGTATCCAGTGGAGGTGATCCATTCAAATCTGGTACAGGTTCACCAAAATTTCAGAAGGACATTGTATTTGGCAGCCCAAATTCTCAAAGTGAAGCTGCACAATATCAAACAAGTAATGTATTTGTGGATCCAGGTTCCAAGAAAGATGCTGCGGGGATTCCACACCCACAGGTCAGATGTCTCACACATATCTCACACTTACATCTAACTAGTGAGAGGTACTTTTCTTTTTAAGTCGTTTGCCACATCTGGAAATGTACAATTCTTTTGAAGCATTGTTATCATAATACTGTGCGAGTTACTATGCATTCTGGTGGGGTACTTCCATATAGTGATCATTAACATCAAGAAGAGAGATCAGATCTGCATGATAAATTGTGTTGCCAATAGCATTTCCAAAATGGTTCCAGCGGAGCCTACTCTTCTTTTCATCTATTTTTTCCAAGTTCAGGCATGTATATATCTGGTTTTAGTATCAGTTGCTTCACGTGTATGCTCAGTGCATACACAAAGACCTATAAATATAAGGACATTTAAGAGAGACTATTGGCTTTCTTATTAGTACTCATGTTACTTTGCTAACTTTATTATTGCTGGAATGTGATTCTGGCTAAGGTGCTTAATGTGCTCCATTATTGAAAGTATGTTAATACAAGTTGGAATGATCATACTTTATAGTGATATTAAATGTGTGAGATGCAAAATTAGTCAAATAAATGAGCCTTTTTCTTTCTTTGCTGTAATTCCGTACGCTTTTTCACTTGTATATTACTACTGCTTTTATCTGTTTATAGTCTCATCCTTAACTGACATCAGAGATCTTGCTTTATGTAGAGAGCTAAATCCATGGGAAGTTTGGGGTCATTTGATAACAATTCTGCGTCTGTCAAGTCATATAACTCAGGCATTGGACTGGATGTTGTCTCTGAGCCTGAACAAACTGCTGGGTCCCATAATGATAAAGCATCTAGTCTTTGCCAATCATCTGTTCCTGTCAATTATGGTGGCCTAGATTTCTTTAATGCATCTGAGTTTTCTGCCACTCCACCAATAGATTTGTTTCAAGTACCTGGAACGGCATCAGTTTCATCCAAAAATATATTTCAACCTGTGGTGGCATCGAAGATGCCACCTGGGAATTTATGTCAACCTTCCCCATCTACTTCTTCTATAGACTTATTTGCCGGGATTGCCGAGCAGCCCCCAGCTGCTAGTTGTGGAAAATCATCAGAGTTACCTGTACCAAAAAATGAAGGATGGGCAATGTTTGATAATCCTCAGGATGCAGCATCTGGTCAATTAACCACAAATATTTCACCTGCTGTAATGTCCCGTGATGGAGATTTGTCAGTGAAGTTTGACCCATTGCATTCCCTAAACACAACCATGCAGTGGCCAGTATTTGATAATTCTAGTGATTCCGTGGCTACTTCAGTAATGTCTAGTCAATTGCAAGAGGGATTGCTTAATAGTCAAGCCTCCGGCTCCGCTGCTGCAACCAGCACTCAGGTATGACATTTCACATTGTAATAGGCGCTCATCTCAAGCTCATTGCAGTCTTGTGAAGAACAAGAAACAATTATGCTTCTAGAATGAATTTTGTCCTATATATGGTTATGTTTAGAAATATAAAGTTCTTTCCATTTTCTTTGAACAGTCATGGAATGCTTTTAATGATTCTGCTGAATTACTTTCCCTGGAATCACAAGTAGTAGCGTACAATCATTTGGCCACCACTGATCTACATTTGGGCTTTGGAGTTTCAGGGGTTTGCTACTTGTATTTCTATTGATGCCATAAATTTAACTTCCCTTAATTCATGTTCAAATTATCTGTTGCTGCAGGGCCTTGATAATGACGGCATTCAAACAGTTGCCTCCCAAGCTGGTTTCCCTGCTGCTACTCTACCATCGGGGGATGGCGTAGCACCATCATATGCTCCAATGGTGAATCCACTTTTGGTTTGTTCATTTAACTTACGAGTTTGTTCATGGATTATAAGTTGGTGCTTCTTTAATCTATATAGGCTTTGAACTTCCTTAATTTTGCAGGGAGAGAAACAGTCACATGCTGCTGGTCGTAAATCAATCAACCCATTTGATCTTCCTTATGATTCTGAATTGGAACAAAGTGATATGGTATATCATGCATTGAATATCTTTAAACGTTGTATTTCACTAAAATTGGTTGATGTTTCCTTGAGATAAAAATGTCTCTCTGTTTTATCCATGTTAACCTTTTTGCCCTGGTTCCATCGACAGGGATTGTACAGTTTACTTACCATTTCTATCAAAGGGAATATTTCCTGTAATTTTCAGTATTATTGGCATGCTTATATGTTCACTTTGTACCTGGGTTGGTCTTGCTGAGAACTTACCCTTTTCTGAGACCTAAGAGTTAAGTTTTGTAGAGGAGAGAGATCTGACAGAGTCTATGCGCCTTTCAAGGATAATTAATGGTTTTCAAGGTCAGGCGTTTAGTTGTTTTAGAGAGAGAGTAGAAGAAGAGACAACAATCTTTGTGTTTTCTCTCATGGATAAAAGACAAGATGATGTACTTCAATATAATTGTTTTGATGAATTCGCTTTACCGTTGCCTTCCAGGGTTTAGCTAAATATTAGTAATATCTAAATATGACATGCTAGGTTTACACTTGAATGTGAATTAAGTTGCGATGGTGTAACGAATGGCGGGCCAATGGAAGATCTCATATCAATGATCTGAATGATTAGACTGTTCCTTCAATTTCATTATTTCTGAGTATCTGCAGCATTTTCTAAACACAAACTGCCTGTTGCTTTGGTTATTTCACCTACCTATTCTGTAAATTTCTTGTTCTAGTTGGACATTAATATACTTCATATGAAATGTCAATTTTTAGCATGCTTGCAACCAACTTTTGTTGGGGGATATCAATAATGTTTTACCTTTACTTTGTAATAGTTGGTGCTTTATTACTTTTGGGAAGGGAAGATGCAATATTTAAATTATTCTAATCAATTTCGTTTTGTTTTTTTGGTATATGCCAGTTCTTGGATATGAGTTCATTGCAAACTGCACTTCCTAATGCTCAGTTACCATCTACCTTTCTTGGTGGTGTATCGCAACCATGGTTTCCTCAGAATCCGGTGACCCCCTTTATCCCACCAACACAAGGTAGTTCTTGTTTTCTCCTTGGAACTAGATAGCCATAGTTGTTGAGTTTATGTTGGCCAATGGATCTTATCAGACATGCACTAGCTAAAAGAAAAAGGAAAAAAAGAGAAGCAAAACCAATGCTTTTGAAAAACTTTGTAGCAATGGATCATGAGGTTTTCCTAAAGTAGATACTTGAACATTTTGTTTAATGCTGCAGGTGGCTTTGCATACATGTCTGGCCAAGCACCAAGTTCTCAATTATCGTAAGTTATTTTATTATGTTAAGTCAATTTTATTATTATTTTTATCGTGTTTCCCCAATGGACTTCCTTATTATGCGTTATTCATTCCCTAGTTTGAAAGCACGGATTTTCCATACAATGTTTTGGCTTGTGGTTTTAATTAATGTTCTTGATCTCTGCATAGGAAATTTTGTTCTACTAGTTTGTCAAAAAAGACCGAATTGGCAAGCTCCTATTCATATAAGACTTATTCAAGAATCTGCCTGGAATTACTGATTCATAAGCAAGCCTGCTAGAGAAATTTCTTGCTATTAATGCTAATTACATTTTCTTGAGTAACTGTGCATAATTTTATTATGTTTTCGGAAGTTAAAACTCGTTTTCTATTTCGGCAGGAATGTCCCAACCCAAGGGCCTCTTGCTACCATCAGCGGAAACCCTTTTGCATAGAATCCTACTGGCAAAAGTAGCATTTTAGTGCCTTTTTCTTCAGTCAGTGGTAGTTTCTTGGTGCCAAAAATGCAGCCTATCACTCTGCTATGTTAGAATCAAATCTACTGTGAAGTCAGTCTGATTCTTTCTTTTTCAAAAAATAATACGTTGCTTTGGGCCGAAAACTCTTTTGAGGAAGTTCTATATATCTTTCAGGCCTCTTGTTAATATGTGAGTTAAATGTTAGAAGCAGTGATGCATGCAGCAAGAAGAATGGAAGTGGAGATAAATTTCTATGATATTCATGGGGTGGCAAATATTTAAGTTGTATTGTAATGGCGTTTGGTTCATAGGCTTTCTAAGTTTAATATTTTTGTTTACAGCTTTTCTATTTGTGATTGTTATTGCATTGATACAAATATCTTGGAACTACTTTTGTATTTGATCCATCTAATATTAATGTATATTATTTTGCCTTACATTTCACTTTCCAGCTCCTTTTTCTTAGCTTATTAAACTCTTGAAATCCTTGAATTCTTTTTTTGAGATTAGACTATGAAGATTTAAGTAATCTAAATCTAATGTGTATCGTTCTTGAAATCCTAAACCAACTTTCTATAAACATTTCAATGGCTTACTGATTGGTGGATTTGTGCTTGCAGCTTATGCTAAATTTTTTGAGCAAAGCCTGAGTACAGCTGCCTAATGCCTTTTTTTTTAAAAAAAATAAAAAGGTGTAAATATAAATATATTGTCAACTGTTAAAGGTTTGTTTGGTAGGATAGAAAGGTGGAAAGATGAGTAGAAGGTAAGAAAGTAAAAAGAAAATAAATTTTGAATTTGTTTCGTAAAAAAAAAATTATAAAAAAATTATTATTTTTCACATTTATTAATAGAAACAATAAATGAAAATAGTATGAATTAAATGTGTATTTTTACAATATTATTAATATATATTTTTTTAAAATTTATTTTTTTATGTTAATGTAAAATGAATATAATGATATAATTTTTTTATTTTTTAATCATACATAGAAGTTATTTCACTGTTTCATCTTTTCTGCCGAGCATATTATAAAAAATTTAAATATATTCTTTATATTCTTTTTTATTTTCCTTTTAATTTTCTGTTTTTTTCTACATTTTGTCAACAATATCAAACAATGCTTAAATACGTGATGATTTTAAAACAAATCATGTCAATAGTTATTACATAATTTTCATATTTTCTAATTGTATCATGCTTTATTAATTAAGATATGGTAGACATTATAAGAATTAAGTGGTTGAGTTCATGAGCAAAGGAGGTTAGTAATGGCAGTGTTGCTGTTTTGTAATTTTTTAGTTAAAATGTTTTTTTTTTTAATCTATTACCATAAAACAAGTAAACCTAAAATTACAACAAATCACTGATACAAAGTAAGCATTTTAACATTCTCTAAGACTGCGAATGAGACATTCTCCGCTCGCAAATTATTCAGGTTCAGCTTTAAAAAAAAAAAAAAAATTCAAATTCAATTCGTTCTTGTGTCAAGTCAAACTTGAGCAAATTAAATTTGAGTATCTTAATGCTTGACTCGAGTGATTTACGAGCTAAGCCTACTCACAAGCTAAACCCCTTTTATTTTTAGTTGGTATTGAAAAATCTTATTTCAAATTCGAGTACATATAATTGAGTTTAAAGTTGAATATTTACAATGCTATAAACATATCAATTATTTATAAACATTT
>JAQSVH010000003.1:16623403-16639251 GCA_029448705.1 Adansonia digitata
AAAAAAAAGATAATGTATTGAAATTTACAATTTAACATAATAATTCTTGATGATATTAGAGTATTGATTGCTAATATTTAACAATTAATAAACACTTATTCCCAAAGTCTTAAATGAAAGCTAAAATTATTCAATTACAAAGCTTAAAATGCATTCTAAACCCCTCCAAAAAAAGTTTAAAATGCATGCAAAGAAAACAATGTTGAGTTTATATTGCCTTCCACTCTCAAAAACAAACAGAATAATATCATAGATAAAAACAATTTAGGCTTTTCTTTTATAATCAACATGTTCTCCTACTTTTTTTTTAAAAAAAAATTTTATTCACTTTTTATTTTTTTTAAACATTACAGTAGTATCAAGCAAATATATTTATATTATTTTTATATCTTAATCATTTATAAGATGACATATATTTATATAAAATTTGACATGTTAATAATTAATGTTATATATATTTTGATACGTTCATATAT
Organism: Adansonia digitata; assembly: GCA_029448705.1. Classification (NCBI taxonomy): domain Eukaryota; kingdom Viridiplantae; phylum Streptophyta; class Magnoliopsida; order Malvales; family Malvaceae; genus Adansonia; species Adansonia digitata. Next base: position 16,623,880 of record JAQSVH010000003.1, read on the forward strand.
TTATATTATTTTTGTTTCATATTTTATTTTTTTATATTTTGTTCATGTCAAAATTAATAAATCTAATTGAATGTAATCCAACTTACAGAATAAAAATACCTAATACTTTAAATTTATAAAAAAACAAAAAATTTATGAAATTCGAATTTAAATTTTAGAAATAATTTGATAAATTTATGATGTGAAAGAGATGATTTACCTTAAAACATTATAGTAGTAATTGGTTTCAATTTGTAGATAAAAAGTAATATATATTTATATTATGTATTAGGTCAAGAGGTGTTTATGGATTTAGTAAAGTTCATTCAGTCATGGTTTAAAAATTTTTTTTGTTTATGCTCGGATTAGATAAGTTTAGGCTAGCCAAAAAACTTATATTATTATTCAAAATAATATTAAAAAATTTAAAAATATTTTTATTACATAATCAACAATACAAATAAAAAAATTCTTTACCTAAATTTAATCTAATATAAGTCGAACATGCTACCCGGCTACGAGAAGATTTAGTTATATCTAATTTGCTTTTTAAAATATATAAGAAAAATGATTTTTTTTTTATGAAAGATAAAAAAGAAACCGGGTCGATCCCAATGGAGCACAACCGGTTCAAATATCCAGCTAAACACCATTTCGTTGGAATGTATGCTTTCCTCAAGTTTGCAAGACGGCAAAACCCCATAAACCCTAAATCCCAAAATCTCTGAAAACAAAATGATTTACTAAACTTGGGTAGATTCAATTCAACCATTAAACCTTAAATTTCCCCTTCAAAATTTTTCCTTTGAAAAAAAATGACGATCCATTCAGTTGTAATCCAAAAACTCTTAACAACAAATTCGCACATCGGCCGACAAGTAGTAACCCACCATTTCAAACAGTTTACCTACGGCTTCCGAAACAGACAAGCCATTATCGATTCCGACAAGACCCTAATCTGTCTCCGCAATGCTCTCAACTTCCTCTCCTGCCTCTCACGTGATCCTTCTTCCTCTTTCCTTTTCATCAACACCAACCCACTTTTCCAGCCCATAATCGACGAAATGACCACGAGGGTCACAAGCTTAAGCCCTGAAAGGGCAAGCAACCTTTGGAAAATGCGTGGGTTTTTGACCAACAGTTTTAGTCCGAAGAAGTTTCGGTCTAGGCACAAGAAATTGGTTTTTGCGCCAACTAAGATGCCGGATTGTGTTGTCATTTTTGATACTGAGAGGAAAAGTTCGGTTTTTTTGGAAGCGGAAAGGCTGGGGATTCCGATAGTTGCCTTGGTTGATTCGAGTATGCCGTGGGAGTATTATAAGAAGGTTACTTATCCCATACCGGCTAATGATTCTGTTCAGTTCGTTTATTTGATTTGTAATATGATTACTAAGTGTCTTATGTTGGAGAAGAAGAAAAAAGATGGAGAAAAGAAGATTGGGAAGAAGACTACAATTCGGTATGGATTTTTTTTTTTTAATTTTCTTTTGCTGGGTATTGAAATTTGAATGCTTTGACCTTAGATAGAAACTTGGGTTGCCCCCCCCCCCCTTTTAAATGCATTTTTATGTTATAGGTATTGAAATTTGAATGCTGTGATAAGGTGGAATTTTTTTTTCTTATGGGGGATAGGGTGCGGTTCATGGGATTTTGTCTTTCCCAGCTTATTTGATTTGGTGGAGTACGGGTTTGGATGTAGATGTTTTATGTTTTGATTGAGTTTTGTTACTGAAATGTAGATTCTAAAGAAACGAGTACAATGGATGTTGAAATTTGAATGCTTACTGCATTAGGTAGAAGATCGATATGGAGGTATTTTGGGCTTGAGTGGGTTTTGCCTCTGAAATGCATGCTGTGCTGAAATGCCAATGAAAATCATAGAGTACAAGGTGTACATTGGATACTGATTTTATTGATTTAACTAGAGAGGAAGTGAGGAACCGACTAAGTTTATTGTTAGTAATTGTTGTAAGGTAAGATCTGCATGATTGATGATTTAACAATGATTTAGAGTTGTGGATTACGAGTTATGAGTTTCCTGATATGTCTAAGACAGAATTATGAGTTATTACTAAGTATTTCCTTGCTTAAGTGACTTGTGAGAATTTTAGTATAGGGAGAATATCCATTTTCAATCCTGATTGGTTTACTTCTTATAATTGTGCTGAATGAGTTTATTTCTTATTTTCTAGCGTGAGTTTGGAATTCTTGTTGTGAAGTTTGTGTATTCGATACAAGTTGAGTGTTCATGGTTTGGTGTTGCATTTCTTCTTCTGTTCTTTGTTTCTATATTGGTATTATTTCCAATTATCTGGTTTAAATGAAATCTGATATTTGATTAAAGGGAAGTGGAGAGTACCGGTGAGAGTGAGGGCAGTGCAAATGATGAAGTGGTTGTCGTTCGTTATGATAACTTGGCACCTGTTTCCGAGGGTAATATTTACTCTTTATTCATTTACTTTTGAATTTATTTTATTCCAGATATAGAAACCACAAAAACCATGGCAGGAAATTGGAGTTCAGTTCGTATAACTTGTATAATTTGTTTGTGTTCATTCCGCCCTGAAGCAGATATTGCTGAAACTAGGCAGATTTTGGACAAGCTTGTTGTGGTGAAGTTTAATGGAGCTTTGGGAAAAGATATGGGTTTTAATGGCCCCAAGTAAGCAATAATCTAACTTCTGGAAATTTGATACTTATTTTTCTTTCCTAGAAAAGAAGGATGATTTCTTGATGAGTCCATATTTAATTGAATATAGTTTCTGTGGTATATTTATGTTCTTTGGTTTCATGCAGATGGTTTAAATAGAATCCTGTCTGATATATGTGGTTTAATCTGCTTCTAATATTTGATGATGTGCTTTCCTGCCTTCAAATTTTTGTGCTGCCAGCGTTTTGAATGAATCATTTTTGCTATTATATTAGGCATTATACTTATGTTGGATAAATATACAATTCCTTATTACTTAGCTCCTTAGTGAATGCAATACTTCCCGACGAATTTAAGAATTCCAGTTCTAATTTGAGAAAAGGATGTGCTTTCTTTGCTTTGGTCTTTGATGTACAAGGCATTCTTGTCATAGATACATTCGGACATTTAGTTGAATTTATGCAATTCCTTTTTCCCTGGAGCAGGTCTTTGATTGAAGTTAAAAATGGGTCAACGCTTCTGGACTTAATTGTTAACCAAATTGAGGTTGGTTGCTAGTCGTTTTGTTGTATATACTGTTGTTCTATAGCATTGGAACTCACTAGTTGAACATTTTCAATTCTTTATAGTCGCTAAATTCCAAGTACGGATGCAATGTTCCTCTGCTTCTGATGAACACACGCAGAACGCACAATGCTATCTTAAAGGTGACTTGTTTTTATCTACGTACATTTTCTTCTTAACCTTGTATCTCAGCTCAGGTACTCATCCAAGTTGTCATGTGTAGGTTTTGGAGAAATATTCTAGCTCAAAAATAGATATACATCCTTTTGAACAGGTTTGAAAACCTAGCCAGTATTTTCTTGTTGTATAGCTGGTGGTGGTATTTATTTTGTAATCCTTAAATTGTGACTTCCTCGTGATAAAATAATGGGATTTATGTAGGGGGAACAAACTCAGCAGGAATCATTTGTCAGTGAGGGAGGCGACGATGAATGGTATGCCCAATTTTGTATTCTTCCTCCAACTCAGCATCATTATTTTCTTTATTTCTTTGTATCTGCTTATGGGTATATGTTTTTAAATAAGATTGTCTGGTGATGAATAAACTATGATAATGATATTTAGCAACTTCTGCAAGTGTTGGTAGAGTTCATACTAAGGCTCTAGAAATCAACCCTAAATTTGAATAAAATTAGGGTAGCTCCATAGCTGTTAATTTATTCTTCACTTTTTTCTCATTTTTGTCATCAAATACTGACCCTTTTAGATTGTTCTATTCTAGATATATATTTTCCTGATTTTAGCATCCAAGTATCTTTCATTTTGACGAATAGGAAAATGCATAGTCTGCTGTCAGCATCCCATTACCTCTCATATTGATGAACTGGAAAATCATAGTTTGATGTTTAATTGACCACCATAGAGATGTCTATTGTTTGTAATATTTTATGGTATCTTTTTCCCCATGTGAAATATCAATCTGTCCAAAATTTTATGTGGTGATCCTGATCATTTCCCCAGTAGCCCAATAGATTTGTTTTCTTTTTGATGATTTGCTCTGTAGGATTACATTGTGGTTTCATTTACGAATTTCTGAAAGTGTTCTCATTGCTTCTTTTAATTTTTTACAAAAAGGTATTCTCCTGATCACGGCACTCAATTCCTTTCGCTCATGAATAGTGGAACTCTTGATGTATTACTTTCCCAGGTATGTTTTTTTGAAAATATTTCCTTTTGTTTCTCATGTCTGTAAGAGAAAGAAAATTCATGAGAATGAAAATGCAAAAGTAAGCCAGGGGGAAGAATCCTGATGCAAATTGTTAAAAATTTTCTCATTGCTTCCAGGGTAAGGAGTATGCCCTTGTGGTTAACCCAGATAACGTGGCCGGTGTTGTCGACCCAAGTATCCTTGTATCGTTTCTGTTACTTGATTTTCTGATTTTTAATGACCTTCAATTCTGTAGTTGTGCCTCTTGAATGATATTTCAGAAATCTTGAACCATTTGGCTCAAAACGGCATTGAATACTGTTCGGAGGTATGCAAGGATGATTTCCATTTATTATACTACTTTGGCTAAAAAATTGTTTGTAAGTCTTTGCTATATTCAGGTGACGCCGACCACCTCTACTGGTTTAGTGAACTCTTTGGCTAGTTCACTCCAAGGAAAGTTTAAGGCAAGTGATATTGTGAATTATCCTGATGTCTGATAAATTTGTTTGATATTTTTGTATATTGTAAAACAGCCTTAATTAACTTTGTTGCTTTCATAATGATATAGCTTGAAGACTTTACTTCAAATCCTACTCAAAGGGTAAGTTGCTTATAATACTTATTCATAGAAGAAAAAGGCGTGCAAATTCGTTTATATGCATTTTTATCTAAATTTTATGTCGAAAGCACAGAACAAAAGTAGAACTGCGTGGTTTCTTTCTTTCGGACATTGTTTGGTCAATCTAACTGGTTGATTATCTGCCTTTCTGTTTGGTCATGATCATAACAAGTCGGCAAAAAGCTTCAAATTCGTTGATACAAGAAACTTGTGAGTGAACTGTTATGGCCCGTGAATTTGATGTAAGAAAAATGCAAATAGGCTTAATTGTGGTTCCATTTTTCTCAGGTGGATAAATTTGAAAGCCATTAAAAGGCTTGTAGATACTAGTGCACTGCAGTTGGATGACCTTTCTACTTTAAAGGTGCTTTTTGCTTAAAATTTTCCTAGACAGTATGCTACATCAAACAAGAAATTAATTAAGTTCTTATTATTCTTACTTTGTCATTGATGCAGTTATTTGAAAAATCAATCGGCATTTCCATTCCCCGATCTCGTTTTCTTCCATTGAATTCCACATCAGACTTACTTCTTCTCCAGGTGATTCTCTTTTATAGACTATAATTTTACGCTACAACCCAAAGAACATACTATTTCATCTTAAGGTTCTAAACATCAAAAATCTATGTTCTACAGTCGGAACTTTACACATTTGACAATGGTACTTTAGTTCGAAACGATGCAAGGACTAGTCCTACTGACCCTTCCATTGCTTTAGGACCGGAATTCGAAAAGGTGAGGGTTTATGGAATTGCAAATGCATTACCTTTACTGAGGCTGAATTTATTTTCTGTAATTTTAATTACTTCCTTTCTATTTTTCTCTTCAGGTTAGCGATTTCCAACGTCGCTTTAAAACCATTCCTAGCATTATTAAGCTGGATAGATTGGAGGTGACTGGTGATGTTTGGTTTGGAGCTGATGTAACTCTCAAGGTATCTGTATTATTGCTTCTACATCAATATCTTGCTTCTTTATTGAAATATTCGTTCCTTCCTGAATTATTAGGTTTAAACTTGATACTATCATTTTTTTCATTATTGAAAGTTGTAGATGAATGTTGTTGGTAATTTCAAATTGCTTGATAATTTGATAATGCGCTAATCATTGACTGATGACTAAATTGTGAAAGATGGAACTTTCATCCAATGGAACTTTCTGTAAATTACCTCAAAAGTTCTTTGTTATCCATTACATAAAATTTCCTTCTCCCCTAAAGTGCAATACGTGCCATCAACACTGTGAGACTCCATACTTACTTTAAGAATTTTAAGTATGGTATTTGACTCTGCAGTTTTTTTTTTTTTTTGAAACAAAATTAACTATCAGCATTGTTTATTATGGATTGTTAACTAATTTTTTTAAACAAATCAATCAGAATAGCCATTACTGATATCCTGTTATGTCTATTGAAATATACTTGCTGGTACATGTGAGTCAATTGCCTGAAGGTGTACAGGGAACCATACACATGCATACTATGTTACTAGGACTCGGGCATGACTATTGGATATGGGTATGCGTCTGACGCTGGCATGTTCAATCCCCATACTCAATGTCCAACTGTGTGTCAGATGCGAATACTGAAAAAATAAAAATAAAAATAAGTCCGAGCAATATAGCATGCATGCATGTGTATTTGGAGAAGGTTGGGATTGGGGAAAAAGGGACGGGCTTGCTTTCGTTGTGGTTTTAAGTCACTACTATTTTAGCACTGCTGGTGAGTCCTGAATTTTGCTGTTTTTTTAACTCATTCTCGTCTTTTGATGATTTGTTTTCCGAAGGGGAACGTCATAATTGCTGCAAACCCAGGACAGCAAATCCGAATTCCCGATGGAGTTGTGCTTGAGGACGAGGTAAAATCTTAAAAATTATCTAAATACTTCTCAAAGATTCCGGTTTCCCCTACGTTGACACTCGATATGTTTACATTTGTTTTGCCATTTGTTTTGTTCAGGAGATTAATGATCCCTCAGAAATTTAAAGGAGATGGAATCATTTCTACCTTTTACTGAATTCATTAAACCCTGAGGAACAACACAAAATTTAGCAATAGAAGACTTTTTTTTTTTTTTAAATGCTTTAATATCATGATATTCAAATTTTGTGTTGATGAATGTTCTTTTCGTCAATGGAAGAGGAAATAATAGTTAGAGCTTTGAGCTGACTGAAATCAACATTACAATCAGCTTACTGGGAAAAATGATGGCTCTAACTTGAGAACATGAGAACTGATTTTGTTGTTCTTTTATGGGTCAAACTGGTGCTTATAAACAGAGTTAATTATCATTTTAAGAATTTTTTAATATTTGATATATTACTCTTATTGAATTTAAGACATAAGAAAAAGCAGTGCATTAATTACAGTTTTTTTAATTAGAAATATCACACTAATCAGAATCATTAGGCACCGGTTAATTTTTTCTTTTATTTTTCATTTATTATTATTATTCAAATGCATTTGGGGAAAGCAGTAGAGGTAAGCTTTTTGTACGTTGTTTCATGTTTGTAATGTATGATAAGAGAGACTAGATTCTGTTCTGAATCTCCTGCTCCAACTGTGTAGTTTATCTTACTAGGTTATAAATATTAAATCCAATAATCTATGTATGTCGTGTTTATATATTTTTATCATGGTATAATCATATGTATAGTTTATTATATTTATATAAATTTTAATATGATAATAGTTTATAATATATAAATACTATGAGATTCTCTTATTTTTATATCGTGTTTTAAGTTTTTCTTTTACATGGTGTATTTGTGTCGTGTAATCTTGAGACGTAGCCCCCAAAAAAAAAACTTTGATTTTTTTTTAATTTTATAAATATTAAAAGTGTTGGACTAATTGCAATTTTAATAATAATGATAATCTTGAATTTTACAAAATTCATTGGCAGAATAGAAAAAGAAAAAAAATAAAAAAGGTAAAAGAAATAGTCCGATTAATAAATGTTTATAGACATTAGTTAAAAAAATATTTTAAAAGTGTTATTTAAAAAAAATATTTTTTTAATGCATTGATTGTAGGTTTTTTGATTCACTTTAATTAGTATAATTAAGTATTGCTTAATATTTTTCAAGATATATAATTTTTATCAAGTTGAATGCAAAATGCATAAAAATAGATAGTTCGAAGTACTTATAGAAGGGATTTCAAAGCATGCTTTTTAATAGGTTGATAAAAAGGAACAATATTTGGTATTTTCTCAAAGACAAAATTAATTAATTTGAAAAAGAAAATTTTAATAATATATAATGAAAAGAACATTAATCAATAAGCAATGATCAATGACATTTTTTAAAGTTGATATATATTAAAAATTATAATTAGTATTATTTTTTGAATTTAATGTATTAAATTTAAAAAAAAATTAAAATATAATAATTAAATAATATTTAGGATCCTTATAATAAAGAGAACATAGTGGCCATTCAAGTATTCAATTTACTTATTGATGGTTAATACAACTTGTTCATAAAATCAAATCCGAGTTATTCAAGAAATTTACTGCAAAAATAAATATATGTAAGAACTCAACTCGAAATTTTATTCAAGGAATAATAATAGTTTAGCAATAACTTGAAGAAGAGAAAAAGGGAATGATCCAAAGGAAAACGAAGTTTTAAGTACTTAACGATGTTGTGGTCCCCTTAACTATCCCATTCTACCAACAGCACTAGATTGCTTCCTGGTTTTCTCCGTTAAAGATAAGAGACCACGGAGCCTACATTTTTTTTCTTCCAATTTTCCTCAGAACCGAATCTTGAAATTACAATGCCAATAGCTTCCCTATCGTTTCCTTCCTTTGGCCATTGCTGCCAAAAGTCTCCTCCTTCATGCTTCAAATCTTCTTTCCTCTCAAAACCCATAAAAACACAGTTTTCTTTTGCCTTCAAAACCACCCAAAAAAGGTTCTTTTCCCATGTAGTCTCAATGAGCATGGAAGCAGGCATTGGAGTAATGGGCACAAAGCTTGGCATGATGAGTTACTTTGAAACTGATGGCACCGTTGTTCCAGTAACTGTTGTTGGTTTTAGGGAAGGAAATATCGTGACACAAATTAAGAACTCGGCTACCGATGGCTATGATGCTGTTCAAGTTGGGTATAGGAGAGTTAGAGATAAGAAGTTGACAAAGCCTGAGTTGGGTCATTTGGAGAAAGGTGGTGTTATTCCCTTGAGGCATTTGCAAGAGTTTAGGTTGCAAAGTGTGGAGGGGTTTGAGGTTGGTCAGAAGTTGGCTGTTGAAGAGATTTTTAAGGAAGGTGATCTTGTTGATGTCTCTGGGACTACAATTGGAAAAGGGTTTCAAGGTTTGTTTGTTTGTTTTTTTTTTTTTCCGGTGTTTTAATTTTGGTTTTGATTTGGATTGTGTTTGTTTATTTGGTGGTTTTCTGTCATTGTTCTTAGAGAGAATTGCTATGAAAGTAGTGTTTTTTTTAATACGTGTTTCGTTTTAGTTTTTATTCGAGTTGTTGGAGGATAAATAAAAGTATGATCTTTCAAATCTGAAGCCCTATGTTTTGTTTGAAGAATCATGTCTTTATGCAATCTCTAGTGGATTAATTTTGTCTGAATTCTGAACCATAGCTTCATCAGGAATACATGCTGTAAGGATAGACTTTCAATGTCATTTTCAGCTATTTCCACTTGGTGTTTCATATCATGGAGATACTTTATGCAAAAGTTAAAATATTGGCATATTTAATGTTCTCTTTTGTTGGTGATGTATTTCTTGAACCTTTTTTTTCTATGGATTTTTTAGTTAGTATATTTTGTTGTCTTTCTCACTATCTATTGCAAATTTAGTGGTTTAATTCTGAATACTGAGCCATTCTTCAAAGATTTTGAAATTCATTTTTCTCCATAATCTGGATTTTGGTATTTGGGCATTTTAAATTCATTGTGGATGGACTGTAATACCCACCTTAATTGTTTTTAACCTCAATTTTCCCATAGGTGGTATTAAGCGCCATAATTTTAAAAGAGGTCAAATGACCCATGGTTCCAAGAGTCACAGAGCGTTGGGGTCTATTGGAGCTGGAACAACGCCTGGCCGCGTATACAAAGGGAAGAAAATGCCTGGCAGGATGGGAGGAAGCAAAAGAAAGATCCGAAAGCTCAAGATTGTGAAAATTGACAATGAGCTTCGAGTTGTGATGATCAAAGGTGCTGTCCCTGGTAAGCCAGGAAATCTTCTACGTTTAACTCCGGCTAAAATTGTTGGGAAGAACATACCAAAGAACTAGCTTATGTATGGTGTTTTATTTTATTTTATTTTTGTAATTTTGATGCATCAATAGAAATGCTAAATTCTGGATAATTTGCTTTCTGCAGTAGAAATTTAGGATTTCAATGTGGATTCTTTTGATGCATTCTTTGGTGTATGATCTTTCGATATAAGTTACCATTTTTTGAGTTGATTCCCGAGTTGAGGAATGCCTTCTCAATCTGCTAATAACTTATAATTGATCTGTTAGTTCTACTTCTCAAACATTCTTAATGAATGAGTTTCCTTATGCTGAATTGTGAAATATATATCATTTTTCACTATCTGAAGTGCCTTAACTTGTACTATAAGGGGCTGGCAATGGGTATGGTGCAAGTATTGAATGACCATTTGAGTCTATTACATTTTCCAATGGTCACTCCATTCTTGCAAAGGAGTTAAATTCCTCATATTAGCACTACATATCCATTTTATTTCATTTAGTTTTGTGCCAGTACAGTAAAACTAGCTCAAACTTGATTTCAAATAATAGATCATATGTATTTGGATTTAGTGATATGAATTAGAAGGGGAAAGGGATCCATTCCCAAAAATTATGGAGTTAAAAGGTGGAGGACTAAGAGAGCTTTTCACCCTTTCATGCAAATTGTGGAGCCAGATAAGGTGGAGGACAGTGTTAATCGAACTTTATTTTAATTGCTAGACAAATTTGGATATGAAATTGGGTGTTTTTAGTAGATTGGATTGAGTGTAGCTAGTATGATTATATAGGTGGTTTGTATATCTAAAAGTACATTATCATGCTAGCAGTGCATGGGCTTGTTTGACAGGAATAAGAGAGAGACTGGATTCTTTGACAGGATCTTCATTTTTTTTTAATATTGTTATAACCTGTAATGACATTTTTTTATATAATGACTGTGAGAGTGATTTAAGTAGATCGGCTAGGTTGAATCCTGTTGTGTTTGTATGATATAGTTGTCACTAGCATGGAGCTTGCATGCTTTGATGAAACTCTTGCTTATGAAAGTGTAATGCTGATATTGTGTAGCACAATGAGCATGTCAAGGCAGTGATGTGCACTTGATGTTGTCTCATAGCTGTTGATAGTATTTATATAACTTGACTGGTTCATGTTGTTTAGTTAATCGAGTTCTATGAGGCTGGGTTGTTGCTTCCATGGGTCATGTGGGGGACCCTTTTCTGCTACTTTCAGCTATTCAAAAGTGCTTGCAAATTTCATCTGGCATTGTAGCTTGAATTGAACCAATTTGATTTTGTTATACAGACTTTTATCTCATTCTACTTGTATTTTTTGTTATACAAAGTGACCACACTCTAGAAATATGAGAAGGATTGCAAATATTGAGAGTCAAACTCTATATTTATTGGATGCCACTTTTTAAGGATAGTTGCATGAATCAATTAGATTAAGCTCTAGCTTCTACTTTTAGTATAGTTTATGTTAGTGCATTTTGACGCCGAACTTCAAAGATTTTTTTTTTAATATAGAATCATGGCAATGAGTGACACCTCATGTCTTTATGAAGAGATGGTACCCACAATGTCATCCGGATGAACGAAATCGTTATATACAGCAAAAACTTTCACAGCTGCAACAAGCATGAACTGAAAGCTTGTAACTGTTAAAATCCTTATAAAAGTTATCTATACCATGCTGATTGGAACAGTAATTTAAAGTAATGGATCAGTTTATAGGCCTCAAAACAGCACCCTTGATAACAAGTCCATTTTTCCAATGGCCGCCATGTTCATACAGGTGAAAGCAAACTTCCTTTGTTTCTCTTGTTTCACCGTTCTCCTCCTCTGTACGGAAGTAACCAAGACTTAGCTCCATCCATTGCCCTCTAGGCTTCTGCAAAAGACTAACTTGACGCTCCTGAGAATTACCATCGGGAAGGGTTAAATTGAGCTTGATGGGGAGTTCCCAACCAGATGCCCCTTTTGTCAACATGACCACGTAAGCAACCTCGTACACCGTTCCTGGTGAAAGGTCTGATGTTTTGAATGTTCCTCTCACATCCAACCAACACACGGCTCTCAGTTTGGCTACTTCAATTTTCTCATCACTGCATATCAAGATATAAAAATTACAAGCTTAACTGAATGGCAATTGACAAACCAGTAATCTCCTTGAAAAACAAATATTGTCTGAATCTTGCCTTGTTTCTTTGAAATTGTTCCAAATCCAATAGTCATGGCCATCCCAAGTGAGGTGTAGTGACCTTGCATACAACATGAAGCATTTGTGACCAGACTTTGCATCCTCCCAAGTTTTCTGCATGATCGATAGTTTTAAAACAAACCCATATTTTTTCCTTCTTAGTTTCATGCATATGTGTTTGATGTATATTTGAACATGAATATGGAATATGATATTTCAAATATATAATAAAATTTTAAAAAAATTAAATATATTTATATTAAAAAAATATCCGTATCTTACTGTCATACAAATTTGAGCATAAACTTATTTTTAATTTAGATATTTGGAAATATTTGACTTCAAAAGCAAGAGGGAGAGGTAGGGAAACAAACCTTCCTCTTGATCGCAGGGAATTCCTCATTGGTGTCCGTTGTTGCAACCTCGTTCCTCTTCAACTTCATATGGATAATTTTGACAACAAAAGGCAAGGATTTTTCACACCCTTGAATATAAAAGAACAACATCAAAGAGAATCAAAACGGAGGAAAAGTAACAGAGGAAAAGCTGCAAAGAAGGTAGCAAGAAAGTCACTGACCCTTTCATTTACGTAAGCCTTTATTTTAGTCAATTGGAATAAATTTTGCAGTTTAATCTAGGATGCGACATGCTGACTAATCGATAGAGCCATATACTGTGACTCGGATTTATGTAAGAAATTTCAAAAAAATTAATCTACTGCCCTATTTGACTTGGTCAAATTTTTATGGCACAAAGCACATTGTTATATGAGACAAGAAAAAGAATTAACAGATATTTAAATTTAGATTTTGAATTTGTCGAATGTAATTCTTAAAGATAGCCACATGACTTAATCGAAAGGGTCCTTTGACTTGGTTAATTAGCGTCTAATGAAGTTCACTTGCGTGCAAGAAGCAGCAACTGTAGAGAGTCCTACACATGGCAGACTGTGAAAGCAAGAGAGACCCACAATTTTTCTACAAGGTGCCATAAAACCTATATTCCACTTTGATTTAGCTAGCATCCAACAAAGTCAGGAGTTTTGTTTCGTCTATCTTTCATTCAAAGGTAGAAAAATATAAAATAAAATCTCAAAAAAAAAAAAAATCTGAGCATTTAAGAGGGTGAACATCTACCAAATAGCACAGTAATTATGAAGGAAAAAAACAATTTCTCTGCAAAATATTGAGACGATGTGCATAAATCTACGAAAGAGACATGGATGAATAAGCATTTCTGAAAGGTATCACTGTCACCAGCGTTGTTTAATCTTCAAGAGCTCGTGATAAGACTTTGAATATTCCTTCTTGTCCCAGGACTTGCTTTCCACGGATAAAATTTCTGGGAAAATTCACCGAACCATTATTCAACTGAGGTATAGGAATTGTGGAATGTGATGCATCTTGTGAAGGTAAAATCTCTTTATTATACGTTTAACCGCCAACTAAATATCATAAACACCAGAGATTTATATTGAGTTTGATTCCATTGCAAAAGGAATGGAAACCACAGCAACATAGATTTAAGGTGTTATCATAATCTCTTGTACAAGGATTTTCTCCGGATAATCTGTGAATTAGTATCTATTCGTATATTTTTACAGACTCATCTAATTTTACAGGGCCCTGTAGTTTTTGAATTTTTCTATATATAGAAGAAGAAGCCACTTGATTTTCAAACTGAGTTCTTTATTGTCTTTGAACATATTTCTTTGCTGGTAAGTTCTTCGGCGATCTTCACAAATAGAAGAAAATTAATTATATGAATGAAGAAAACCATATTGACCCATAATTTCTTTCTGTTTTGTAGGGGTTTTGAGTAACAAGCTATCAAGAGATATGGATGATCTTGCTTCGATTTTCGTGAATCCTCTCGTGAACAATATCATTGAGACTGCTGGATCCTTGATCAAGGAAGGGTTCCTTGCAATCCAGGGAGTGAAGAAGGAGGTTGAAAAGCTGTCAAGCACTCTGACCACCATCCAAGCTGTGCTTAAAGATGCAGAAGAGAGGCAACTGGATGAACCACATTTGAAAGACTGGCTTGCAAAACTCAGAAATGCAGCCTTTAATATAGAGGATATACTGGACACTTACGCAACAGAGACTTTCCTTTGGAAGAGGAGGCAGCAGGCAAGCAATTTCCGATCTCCATTTAGCCTAAGCAAGGTTTGCTTCGAATCCAGTGTTGCACATAAGATCAAAGAAATTTCAGCAGAGCTCGATGCGATTGCAGAAGAGAAAAGCAAGTTCCATCTCAACATAACTAGTGATTACGGAAGGTCCCAAAACCTTCCGGACTCCACCTTCTTTGTGGACACAACCGATGTGTTCGGTAGAGAGTCCGATAAAGAAACATTAGTTAATCTGATGCTGTCAAATGAATTCGATGTGGAAGGTGATGTTCCTGTCATTCCTATTGTTGGGATGGGAGGTTTAGGCAAAACAACTCTAGCGCAACTCGTCTTCAATGATGAGAGATTGAAGAATCATTTTGAATTTGGGATGTGGGTCTGTGTCACAGTTGAGTTCAAGCACAGAAGGATCCTCGAGGAGATGATGAGTTTCCTCACAAAAACAGAGCACCTTGACGGATTAAACATGAGCCTCCTAGAGTCGCGCTTTGTAGAATTCTTGGCAGGAAAGAACTTCTTTCTTGTTCTAGATGATGTCTGGGTTGAAGATTACCAGAAGTGGGAGCCTCTTCAAAAACTCTTGAGCAAAGGAGGTAAGGGCAGTAGAGTTTTGGTTACTACTCGAACCAACAGGGTGTCAAACATTATGGGAACACAACCTCCCTATAATCTGGATTATTTGCCTGAGGACAAATGTTGGTCATTGTTCAAAAAAATTGCTCTCAGAAACAGTAAATCATTGGGCGAGACTCGGAAAGAATTAGAAGACATTGGTAGGAAAATTGTGGGAAAGTGTAAGGGCTTGCCTTTGGCAGTAAAGGCAATGGGAGGTCTCTTGAAAAGTACTGTTGATATA
>JAQSVH010000003.1:16650026-16660640 GCA_029448705.1 Adansonia digitata
AAAGGCAATGCACCCACTATCAACGTCTAAAATAAATGCACCCTTTGAGAACTTTTTATTTTTTCGTATCGTGTTATTTATTTTTATTTGTATTTTAAATATGAACCTAACCGAACTTTGAATATAATATTTTTATATAGATATCATCTAACTTGATTCCTTCTACTACTAGTCATTTAAATATTCAAAATGATGAATTTCTTTTTAAGAGGAATTATATATATATATTTTTGTGTAAATACTTGGACAGGTTTGTATAAGCCTTGATAATAGTTTTGCACCTTATGCAAGTCTAAACATATTACTATACTCATAATTAAATTAATTAAACTGAAATTCAAATAAAATTATTAAAAGATAGAAATTTAAATTAATTTTATGTGTAAAAGAATTTTTTTTATTATTAAATATACATGTGGCAAAAATTCATATCGCAAAACTGCTTCCCAAAGTTTAAAGTGGGCTAAATATTTTGGATCAACAAATCTCACCTTATATCTACATAATGGACTACCATACTCAGCCCTAACTCTATATTTTTTTTCTGCAATGAAATTGAAATGCTGAACAGGGCAAAGTTTCAAACAAAAACATAGAGAAAATGAAAAATAATGTAATTTAACTAATAAAGTTTTTTTTTTTTGGTGCGAAGAAGATTGAAATAAAGAAATAAAGTAAATAATTTATAAATGATGAGATTTAAATTTTAGACGTATCGAATGTCATCTAATTTAACTAAGGAAGTTGTAAATCAAGATAGAAAGCTATGCATAAATTTTTCTTTGATTCTGTTACTAACCTCGTCACCGTAGTGCGTCCTTGTAATGGGTTGTTTCTTTGCGTGTTAAATATCAAACCTGGATACTTCATCTGCAACCCAACTAGTAAAAAATTCAAGGTGCTATCTTTTCCTAGCAACCCACTTAAAGATCGTCTGTTTTTTGTTAATTTGGTTTTCGATCCTCTCGAATCACCTCATTTCAAGATTAATGCTATTCGCAGAGTGTCCAAAGAGTCTGATGACTTTCAGATCGATATATATTCGTCAGAAACTGATTCTTGGACTTCGCCCGGCATTCGTTTTGAAGCGGACTAGGAGGAAATACTGTTTGACGACGCCCTTTTTTTCTGTAATGGCAAGATTAATTGCGATAATCTTATACAAGAGTCAATTTTTGATGCAAAGAAGGAATGCTTGCAAAAAATGCTAATGCCAGCGAAAAGAAAGCGATACGCGTGAGGATTATAGATGTTTTGGCGAGGGCGGGGGATTTTAAAATTATAATATATTAAAAAATATTATTTAACAATAAAGAATTAAAAATATTTTATATTAAATTTTTAATTTATAAAATAAAAAATACATATTAAATCTTAAATTATTTTAAATCTCAAATTATTATATAAATATAATAAAAAATTAAAAATAATTTATATATTATTATATAGTTCATAATATATTATATATAATATATTTTTTATATATGTGGGGGGAATCGACCTCCATATATAAAAGAATTATATATTGTGTTGTTTGTGATAATCTTAAAATATATTTTAATTTTAAACAAATCAATATATTATATTACTTATAATAATCTTAGAACGTGGTTTAATATAATTATTTATTTTAACTCTCATGACATATGATTGATAAAAAAAATGTAATTTTTTTAGTCTAACATTATATATATTAATTAAAACAAATATATTACTTTTAATTTTAAAATTATAAGTAGACGATTCTCGAAGGAGGAAGGATTTCTTTTGGGCTTGGTTGGGACCTATAAGGCAAGGTCAGAGGGTGCTACACGTTTCGATTTATCTTCGTATTTGTTTTGCTTGTTGGATCAAAATAAGCCATATTTTTTTTTTCTTTTTCGGTTGATACTGACATGGATAAATCAAGGGTGATCAATATTTCTATTTGATCCTAAGGTTAGAAATAATTTTCTTCTCCCCATAGTTGACATCAGAACTGTGGGTTTAAATGCAATTGCCAATTAAAATCGAGTTATTCAAATGAGTACAGTATGAGTAGTCAGGGTTTCACGGAAAATTAAGATTCAAGTCTACATAAATAAATTCTTGAAAAAAGATAATTACATATTTACTAATAAAATTAATTTTAAATTATAAAATAAATAAAAATATTTAAATAAAGACCAAAAAAATTAAAATTGGGCTAGTTTAATTACATGTGTTTATGTTATTATTCTATATTATAATTTATTTTATATAAATTTTAATATATTTGTATTATTTTCATATATATATATATATAATCAGTTTAAGTGGCGGGTCCTTTCACTAGGTGTTGGATTAGGTCAGGCTAGGCCATAAAAAATAGATCTAGACCCAACCCAACCCACCTTCGAAGGCGGCCCGACCCTTTAGCACCGTTCGAGTATCTGAAGAGAAGCTGGCTTATAACTGAGCTGGGCCAGTTTTGGGCAGATTTTCTAGTCTTATAACCAGTTAGATTGACGAACTAAAACATAAAATCCTTAAGAGTGTAGCAGGAAATGGAAGAAGGAATGAGCCTGCAAAATTGAAAGAAGATCAAAGAAAAAAAATGGCGACTTCCCTTTGCTTAAACTGTTGTGCAGCCCCAATGGCTGTAAAACAAGCTCTTTCATTATCAATATTACTCCACAAATTCCCTTCTTCTCTTCGGCACAAATATTGCATTTCCAGAGCTTTTGCTTCTGTTTCTATTGCAGCTTATAAGGAGCTTAGGAGTCCTGACCTGGTGGCTCTCGAATATGCTGAACTTAACCTCACTGACAAGATTTCTCAGGTACCCTTTTTTATTTCTCTCCATTATCAAGTGTTATCTTTTCATGATAATGGGTCATCAAATTTTCCTCTTTTAATTGTAAATTTATAACAGTTTTTAAATTTTTTGTTCTTCTTTTTTCTCCTTTATCTGATTGCAGGAGGTGGGTCATGTAAGAATCAGGCAACATGTCAACCCTCTTAGTTCATCTTTCTCCGTGAGTAATTTCTTGTGACTTCTCTTTTTTAAGTTCTCTCCTGCAATGCAGTAATGAAGAGGTTATTCCTTATGTTAAATAAGAAAAGTAATGGTTTTGTCTTATTGGCTTCATTTTTTTCATGCTTATTAGCTTGATATGACATGAGCACTTTATTTGGTTGAATGAAGTCTCGTATTATTGTTTTCTTAGTAGGTGCCAGCGCCTGTACCTGACTGGAATGAAGTCTTCAAGGATCCAACGTTGCCTCTTATGGTGGATATTGGAAGTGGTAAGCGCTAACCCCTCTACCGCTTCAAAATTATCTGCTAATTTTTGCTATCCATTTAATAATTCTTTTAAATGAATTATGTTAGCTACTGGGTAATATTTGCAAGTTTACCTTTTTAATCATGGAAATCTACTCCATTTATGATCAAATTAATGATGAGAACCATTTTATCTATGTAAAATTTGGGATAGGAGGTGGATGTTCTCTTTTAGCTCCTGATTTTAAATCCTTTAGAATCTGAACCAATCACCAAGATACTGGGATCCGTGGATAATAAATGGCCTTTTGCATTTTCTCATCTCATACTGGGACTCAGATGTTGATTGATAGCATCAAAAAAGCTAGGACTTTATAATCGTAAATTGCTTTCATTATCCAATAATGTTTACCAGCATGATATCGAGCAGGTAGGTTAATGTTGGGGCGCAGTAATATAGAGGTGAGGTGCTGTGCTCTTTTGGCTATTTATTGTCTTCTGACTGGCCTTTTTTTTGAAGCTTAATTCAGATGTCGATAGATTGCATAGTCGACTTTCTTTTTCTTTATTTTTTTTTATTTGATCATCTTTGATAACATCTTACTCAAAAACCTTGTTCTTATCATTCACTATGTTTGTCAAAATTGTCTTTGCAACTTAGTTATTAGCATTGTAATCATAGGTATCTTTGCTTTTGTTACTTTTGTTGTCACCCTTATTGTAGTTTGTAGTTAGTGCTGCTACTGGAGAAAGTATGAACAAGTACTGATAAATCTAACATCGATGAAAAAAAATTCTCAGGAAGTGGCAGATTTCTCTTGTGGCTTGCGAAACAACACCCTGATTCGCAAAATTATTTGGGACTGGAAATACGAGCAAAAGTATGAGATAGTCATAATAATCCTTGGACTATTATGAATTTACTCAAGAATTGTACTGATTGAGTAAATTTAAATGTACCTTGTCTTCTTTCAGTTTTGGAATAACAAGATATTGGTGGTTCATTTAATGTAGTAATACTTTTTGCTTGTCCTGCAGCTGGTTAAGCGTGCCGGGTTTTGGGTAAAGGAGCTGGCTCTTTGTAATATGTAAGGCTTTAAAAACTCGCTTTTTACGAAGAACAGTGTTATTGGGTGATTTGATAATGTATACTTTATTGCAGACATTTCATATTTGCAAATGCCGCAGTTTCATTCAAACAGTTAGTATCTGCTTACCCTGGACCCTTGAGGCTAGTTTCGATATTGGTGAGTGCGATTCTGCCACTGGTTCATTCCTTTTAATTTATTAAGTTAAGTAACAATACTTGTGTGCTATATGCAGTGCACGGATCCGCATTTCAAGAAAAGGCATCATAAAAGAAGGGTTGTGCAGAAGCCTTTAGTCGATTCCATCGTAACTAGTTTGATGCCTGAAGGAAAGGTATGCCCTTCCATTCACTTAGAATGATAATTGATTGCTCAACCTGTCGTAGACGCTTTTAAACTATTTCTCCAACTGTCCTGTATTATGCTGGCTCTATTGAATCTGATCTCAGGCTTTTGCAGCTAACTTTTTTATTCTGTTCTGGTTATTTTTTATTGTAAATTTATTCTAAGGTAAATATCGTGCACAATATGCCTCAATAGGTCAGCATATTTTATGATGCCTTATTTATTTAGACAATTGAACTGTTCACAGCAAACTCTTTACGGTCATCTTGAAATTCTTTCTTGGTACTTCTGCTCATGCTTAAGCTGCATGGACTATAGCATTTGGCAATAGAACAAAAACGGCCTTGGTGCAGTTTATCAGGGCAGTTAAGAACTGTCCTTGCTATAGGTTGACTAAGATGTACATGCATGTATCCTCAACTATGTTAGTTGGACTCGGGGGCTGACTATTGGATACGGGTATATATATGACATTGGTATTTCTAGGTTTTTTTCATATATTTAATCGTACCCCCAATACCTATGTTCGAATATGTGTCAGACACAAGTACTTCAGGTAAAATGAAGAGTCCATGTAACATAGATACTCAGAAGTCACAACCCAAGAAAGATGCGAGGGTCTTAGCAGTTGGGGTGGTGAGCTGAACAAGCACAAAAGAAGTTTCTGTTGTCAGTTTTTCCACTTCAAAACATATGGATCTTTGCCCCGATTGGAATATGTTTTTTATTTTTGGGTGAATCTGTTCCCTTCAATTTTTTCTGCTCCTGAAAACAAATGATTAGAAAATTACTGGCATTTGCCTGGCAGTCTTCTAATTCTTATTTCTACTCTACTTTTCACAGCAATTCTTACTACATAATTCCATTTTAAAACCGCACAAAGCTGCCTTGTCTCCTAAAAGTCCGTTCAGTAGCCTCGGGGGAACCCCATCTGGCTGCACTATCAAACAGCGCTGAAATAAATCTATATGTATATATATTTATATATTCAAGCTCTAAAATGTTTTGATCTAATTTGGACAGGTTTTTATACAATCCGATGTGCTTGAAGTTGCCAACGACATGAGAAAGCAGTTTGATTCAGAGTCTAATGCACTTCAACACATTGACACGGTTGATCCAAATGTGTTATGCGATGAAGGTGGGTGGTTACTGGACAATCCAATGGGTATCAGGACTGAAAGAGAAATCCATGCAGAATTCGAAGGTGCGAAAATTTATAGGAGATTGTACCAGAAAAAAGGGTGCTAGTAAATTAGATGAAAGGTGACTGGAAGAACCCTAATTGAGGGCCATATGGATCTCACCTTGTACGTGTCAAAATAGATGCAACTTAAGAAGCAGAAAGAAGAGTGATTGTGCCCTGTAGGAAGTTTGGTCCCGCCATAGAAGACTGTCTTGTGAGTAGCCTACTTCCATTTTTGTTTATTTGAAACTTCGAAAAGCTTATTCTTTGATGAATTTGAAAGTCTGAACCCCCTAAGTTACAAAAGGCAAACAGTCATTGCTAACAGCTATGTAGGTGTCCTATAACGGTACATTCAAATTTTTTTAAAGATTTTCATGAATTGAGAGGATTTTTAAAAAATCATACTCTCATACTTACATTCAGATATGCATTGTACATGAGTATTGAATATAAGATATCAGTACTTGGAGAGAAACGAAAAATCAAAATAAATAGAAAGTCTTGACCCCTTAAGTTACTTAAAGCGAACAGCCCTTGCTAACAACTATTTATGTGGCATATTTAGTTTTTTTATATATTTAAAAATTATTTGAAAGATTATATTTTTATATTTATATCAAAATACGCATCAATATTTTAAAAGAAATAAAAAATTGGAATGAAAGGAAAAAACCTAGTGCATATGGTGCAAAACAAACCACTGTATTATCTCCTGTCAAATTAATTTATTTGCTCAACTAGGAAAACAAAGCTAAACAACCTATTTGTATCTGATTCTTTTTCTTTCTTTTTTTTTTCGAACCATACAAATCAGAATAAGAAAACGTATGTACTAATAATAATGCTACGAAGATCAATGTCGGCCATGAGAGTTGATGGGTTGACAATTTCTATTTAACTTGTTGAAAAGAACTTGCTTGGAAAGTTTGAGAGAATATCTTTCAGTATATATCCCAATTTGCCTTGCAACATAGCGCTTTCTAAAAGTTTCTTCCTTCGGCGAATCAACAAGCCACCTGGCGCTGCCTGCAACGATCAAGTTTTATTGCATGACTTAATTATTATTTGGGTACCTGGAATCTTCAATCTCTATTTCTTTGTCTACATTTAATATTAATAATAAAATTTAATATAATCTAAGAAAAGAAAAGGCATTTACCCACTATCAACGTCTATCATTTCTCCCTACACATAAAAGAATATACCCCTTTTTCGTGGGATCTTTTTATGTATTGTATTATTGTTTTAAATTCGTTTTTTAAAAATAATCAAACTTTAAATATTATATTTTTATTTTAATTTGATTTAATTCAATTTATTTTATTATTAATTATATAAATATTCAAATAATTTTTTTATGTAATACTTTGAGTTAAGTTTGAAGTAAAACTTTGTTCATATTCCGAATCAGATCAAGTTTGGACAATCACAAAACCTATTGATATCTAGCTTGGGTTGAGTTTAAACTTGACTCGGTCCATAAATAAATCTATTTTTCATCTTAATTTCTTGTTTTATCTTTATTATATAAGTGATAGAGAAGAAATTTTATATTGTATTATTATGATTAAAAGATAATAGTAAATAATAAGAAAAGATGATGATATTCACACCATTTAGATGTGAAGATTTATATTTTAATGTAAGACTGTTGCATCTACGGCTTTGTCACATGAATTAAGTTTCTTTTCGCTGAGGATGATCGTTTGAATTTTCAAAAATGGACCAACATTTTATAATTATACATTAATCTTAATAATTTTTGAGTTAATAAATGCATAGATTTAGATTAAAATGTTAAGGGTTTAAGTAACTTTTCTTTTTTCGTTTAAATGAATATTATGATATCCAAATATATTGTAAAATATGAAGATTTTCCTTTATATATATATATATATATAAAACTGAATTGGGTTTCGAGTTTTAAAAAAGAAAAAGAAAATTACCCTCTCGTTAGATTTTAGGAAATTAAGAGCAATAATGTGACTTGAATCAATGGTTTTATTGAATAAATAATGTTATTTGCACTCTCTTGATGAAAAAGTGCATGACAAAAAAAATTATTATTAATCATAAAATGCATGTTTTATATATATATATAAAATAAGATAAAAACAAATAATTAAATAAAAGTATTTTTACTTCAATATAATGTAAGGTAATAATACAATATATTTTACTACTAGCAATTTTTTTTAATTTATAAATTTTTTAAATTTGCTTTTATAAAAAAAAGTGAATATTTACATTATTCCTTGATGATTAAGAGAGAAATTAAAGTGATAATTTAGACAAAGAAAAAGAAAAAGATATCAAGTCAGGATCAGCTAAAAGGCAACCGCGTTGAAGAAACGCAAAGCGAAAAACACGTCACCAAACAGGGATTCAGAATTTTTGGGAAAATTTCAAATGATAGCTTCGTTTTAGTCTTATTTTTCTCCATCTTTTCCTATAAATGTTTGCTAGAAAAAAAAAACTAGGAAATCACCCTCAAAAACATTCAATAAATTCTTTCTTTCTTTCTCTTTTTTTGCAAAGAATATCCTACAACAAGGTAAAAATAACGAAACCCATCTCTGTCTGACCTCTGTTTCTTTCGTTTTCAAGGATTGCATCTTCGCTTTGCTCTAAAATTCTTGGTTCCCTCTTTTCTCTCTCTCCGTCAATTCATTATTCATGTAAGCTTTTCCCCCATTCTTTCTTGTTTTTTGGGATGTTTTTAATTTGGGTTTAATCCATAATTTGGATACATTTCGTTTTTACCAATAAAATTTTGATCTTGTATTATCTATGGGGTTTCTTTTCTTTTATTTATTCTTGTCATATATTAACTTCAATTCATTTTATTTTTTCTTAAATATCATTAAAAAAAATGATATCATTAAAAAAAATGATCGGTGCATGTGGTGTTTTTGTTAGTATTTTTATGCATATTTACAGATACATGCATGTATATCAACCATGTCACATCATTGCCAAAGGACTATGTGTGTTTTTTTATATATGCATGTGGCTTATAGATCCAATACATTCGCTATGGCAGGCTGTAATTTCAAAGAAGAAGAATATACATGTATGTCAGAATGTGTATATGCATATGAGAAACAATATGTGTAGTCTTGATCTAATGGTTGGAGTTAATAAATATCACATATAGTTATGAATCTCAGCCATTCGATTAAAAAATATTTTCATTGTTAGTAACCTATGTTCACGCGCTATTCTAAAATGTCATGTCATGTCAAATTTCTTTGTTAGTTTGCAGCGTGGTTCTTGATCTGATAGTACTATGATCCGCTTTGATACTATGGCTTTACTATATATAATGCTGATGAAATTAATAATGTTAGTTAATATCAGAGAGAGTAGCAGGATTTCATCATTAATTCATTGTTGATGGAAGTGGAAGGCTTGTCTCTGTTTGATAAATGGGACTTAACAATGCATTGTACTAGATTATGGGACTTGAATGCTGCTGAAACTTACTGATCTTTTCCTGTTTTCTGTACTGCATATATGGTTGAGAAGCAAGAAGGAAGTGAATACTGAAATGTTCTCATATATATATATATATATATATTAAGAATTAGGCATGATCCATTTTCTTGGACCAATTTTATGAAACCACCCAAGCCTTGATTACTCTTACCTGATTGATAACATTTGTTACTGTTTTCATTTTTAGTATCTTCTTTTCGATTGGTTCATTTCAAGTGTGTTTCAGCTGACGACGTTTTGTTTCGTTAACTCGTAACAGACCAGTTACTCAAACTCACTAAGTTCTAGCTGAAAAATGGGAGGTGGTAAGGACAAGCATGAAGGCGAGTCAAGTGACAAAGGGCTGTTTTCTCATCTTGCTGGTTACGCTGCAGGACATCATCGTCCGCCTGGATCCTATGGATCCTATCCTCCGCAAGGATATCCTCCTCATGGATATCCCCCACAAGGCTACCCACCAGCTGGATATCCTCCACCGGGGGGATATCCTCCTCCCGGCGGGTACCCACCTGCTGGATATCCTCCTCCAGGAGGCTACCCTCCGGCAGCTTATCCGCCTCACGGCGGATATCCACCAGCAGGTTATCCTGGTATGCTTCATCACCATTTATTTTTCCTATGGCTGTTTTTTATTGTTGACATCAGATACAAGTTGTTAATTGTCCCTAGAGCATACCTGATAGTCTTTGGTTTCTAATCGTACTTCAAAGAGTGATGAGCAAGAATGTATCAATTTTTTGCGTTCTTTGAGTAAGGTTTTTCAATTAGTACCTTGCTTTAAAGCAAAGATGTTGCATAGATTTCATTTTATCAACCGCATTCATCTTCTTTGACTCTTAAAACTCAAAACGGATCTGGAGTGATATTTGCTCATTTACAGAAATGCCGTTTCATTTGTATCTTATATTATGATTGAACTTGGAGCTTAACTCGGTCATGCACTCATACTTTAGAGGTGGCGTTTAGTAGTTCTAGAAATCGAATCTCAGTATTTGTAATCCTTCTCTTATTCTCAAGTTGCAATCTTCTTTGTACCAAAATGAAAAAAATCTTATATCATGATATTGACCTGAATAGTAAAATTTACAGGACACGGTTCACACGGACATGGCGTAGGAGGATTATTAGCTGGGGGTGCTGCTGCTGCGGCTGCCATTTATGGGGCTCACCATGTAGCACATGGAGTTCATCATCTTGCACATGGGGGTTACTATGGCCATGGACATGGAAAATTCAAACATGGGAAATTT
>JAQSVH010000003.1:16706160-16717599 GCA_029448705.1 Adansonia digitata
TTTATATCAACAATCACTTTCTTAATTTAATTGATTGTTTAATTAATTATCTTCCTAATTATTGCATTGAGAGTCCATTTGTTTCGTAAAACGATTTTCAAAAAATATTGTTATATATTTTTATATTTAATAAACAAAAAATAAATTTTGGTTCAGCATAAAATTTATTTTTTTTTTTTTTTTGAAAAATGTCTTTAGCTTTTGAAAAGCATAGAAGATATTATCCAAAAGTTGAAGTAAAGCAAAAATGATCAATCTCCAATCACTGGGATCAATTTTTTCTTGAATCAAAGCAAACGAGTATCGATCGCCTACATATTGAGATTTATCCCCTGAAAATAAAAATTAAAATAAAGGAAAAAAAGATCCACCCTTCTAAGTATAAGGATCAATCCTTTCTATATTAATACAAATTTTGCTGAAAACTACTAAATAACGAAAAAAATATTTTATAGAATCATTCAAAATAAAAAAAAATCAATTTTTTTCAAAATAAATTTATTTTTCAATTTTAAAAAATGTTTTTCACAAAATAAAAACACAAATAATAATAGATTCTTAAAAAAAAACCCAAATAATAATAGCTTTTAAAATATATATTTTCTTGTTCGGTGATGGTCTAAGTGGTGGGTTTCATTATAGGGTTTTGCACTAACTTTTTACAAAATATTGCCACTAGTTTTTGTTTCTTGCGAGTTTCATTGCCCTGTCATGTGCATGCAAAGCTTCCATCTCGTACATAAGGAACAAAAGAAATAAGTTTTTAGTATTATTATTATTATTATTATCGCCCCATTAAAATTGTTATACCTTAAGAAGGTACATAGGAAATTTTATGTACATTTTTTAATGTGTATCAACCAAAAAGTAGGCCTTTTAATAATCAAACATGCAACGTTTTAGAAAGAAGAGAAAATCTTAAAGTTATAACTTTAAATGAACTCAAATTGGCTTTTGAGTGAGTGTAGGACTAGAATTTTAGATGCCTTGACATATGTATTAATTTGTACTCTAATTGGGAAAAAAAATCAAATGCTTGAAATTAAGGTATCAAATTAACCACGTTTTTTACATCTAAATTAGTGAATTTAGGAAATTAATGAACATATTAGTTAGTTTAATTTTTTTATATTCATTAACTTAAAATGAAGTATAGTGTTAAAATTGAATCCGCCAAATTGTAAACATTTAACTTATAATTTTAATGATTAGCATTGATGATAATAGACTTAATAAGAGTACTTAATAGGGACGAGATAAGAAAATGACAAAAATTAACTTTCTCTTTATATCCTTAGAACTTTTTAGAGATTCAATTTTAAAATATAACAATTAGGGACGATTTTTTTACCTCTCAAAGTTTTAAAGATAATTTTTTTTCTTTTGAAGATAATTATTAATCATTCTCAATTCTTCTAAATTTTGTAATGAAACCAAAACATTATTTTCCATTTTAAACCTATTAATGATTTCACTATCATTAACACGTACTCCTTAAGATTATCATATTAGGTAAATTATTTTTTTTCAATGCATTATTTAATATAAAATATTATTATCATTAGTAATTCACCAACTTTAACATGGTTGCACATTTATGGAAAAAAAAATTAATAATAGAATAAAAATATTAGAGATAATTAATCCACAATCTTTAATAAATTTAATTTCCAAAGAGGAAGACAGGATACCTTGTTCGAATGGACAAATCTATGTTTGTGTTGGGAAGTTCATACCTAATTGGCCATATCCACATTATTTTTAAGTTTTAATGGATAATTAACTTACACCAAAATTGATTGATTATTAAGCCTATAATGTTGGGCACAATTTGACATTGAAATCTTTTAGTTTGGATATTCAAAATCATATTGTTAAAAGATGGCAAGATTTATGAGATGGGAAGACAATAATTGTTTTTCTAAGAACACAAAACTTATTATTTAAAATAATCCAAACTCAAAATAATCAAAATTAAATCAATCCTATGTCACCTCTAATTTACGTCAGAAATTAATATAATTTAAAATCATTCAAATTCAAAATAATTTAGTCCAAATCAATTTTACTATGAAATTAATAAGAAAAAGATGGTAAAATAAAAGAATCAATAAATGGTTGAAATGAAAAAATAAATTATAAAAGCTATAATTTAAATTTTTAATACATTAAAAATTATCTTTTAAAATTGATTATATAAATTAATTATACTAAACACAAGATCAATTAGAATTATTTATAACATAATCAAAAGCATACTTAAACTCGTAATCTCTTTCTCAAAAATTCTTAAGAATTTATGTTTTCGATACAAACTATTTATAATCAAAATATTCTTCACATGCATCGAAACTAATTTAATAATTAAAAAAAAGCCCTATTTCTTAACAAAGTAAGTGATATAGTTAGGGCTCTCTAGAAGTTCGTTGTAAATTGTTGTAACCCTTTTGTTAAACGTTATTTAATCTTTTTTTTTGGTACTGATATAAGAGATAAGTTACTTGATAAATTAAAAATAAAAAATATTTAAATTCGTACTCACCAATTTTATTCATTTTTAACCATTAAATTAAGAAATTATTGATAGAACATTTTTTATTTGAGTCTTTTTTTATTATGTTTTTGTTGGAGAAGAGCAAAAGTGAGTTTGGGAAAGAGACAAACAGATTCTGGTTTTTGGTCCAAAGGCCGACGAGAAAAAAGAGAGAAGTGAGGCACAGCCAGCCAACATCACTACCAACACAAGAACAACGCCCTTCAAAACGACAAGCAAACCAAAAAGAAAAAAGAGATAGAGAGAGAGGGACACAGACAATACAAACCCACCTCCACCCACACGAGCGGTTCTCGAGTTGCATGCTGCCAACCCCAAAATCCACCCTTACGTTACTTAAATTTAAATCAAATATATGAATATATAAATACATATTTAAAATAAATATTTTTAATTTTTTATGTATTTAAAAATAATATTTTAATATTTATATTTAAATATATATTAGTATGAATATGAAGTATAAGTTTAAAAAATAGCAATCTCAATAACATAGCCCACACCCTCCACGGTACTTCCCTCTAATCTTCAGCCCTGATCTCATTTATCCTCTGCTTTTTTGTTTTTTAAATATATGAAGAAAAGGGCAAGAAAGGAAAGAGAAAAAGAACTAAAAGCCTTGCCTTTTAAACCTTGATTTCCCCTCGATTCTTCTCTGCCCCACACATTAAATTTGATTACCAAGACACCAACTCTCCCTCCTATTTTCCTTCTTTCTTTCTTTTTTTTTTTTTTTTTTTTTTAACTCCTTTATCTATTCCCAAGCATTCCCTTAAAATGGTTCTGAGATATAGCTAGCTGGCTTCTTTCTTCTTTGATCATCCGTTTCCTTTCTTCTTTATTCTCTAACAGAAATTTTTTTCTTGGTTTTCTTTTCTGGGTTGTCCTGGTTTTTTATGATAATGAGTCTACAAACTCTAAATAATGATTTTAACTGCTACTCTGGGTTGGTTAAAGAGATGAACTTTTTAGCTCCTCACGCTGCTGCTGCTGCTACTATTTTTTCTGGTTCTGTAGAGAAAGATACAACAACTTCTCGAATGGGGTTTCAGATTCCAAGCTCTCTAATTGAACAAAGCAATAAATGTCTGAGCTTTGAGCCATTAGAAAGCAGGGGAGCCATGGGAGCTGCTGCCAACTGTGATGGAAAAGATGGGTTTTTGGGAGTTGGAGAAAAGGGACTGTCTTTGCATTTAGGTCATGAAGATGAGAGTAACAAGTACTCAGGTGCTTTTGGTGGTAGCAGCAAAAATGGACACGCTAAGCTTTGTTGTAGAGGTCATTGGAGACCAGCAGAAGATTCTAAGCTAAAAGAACTTGTAGCTCAATATGGTCCTCAAAATTGGAACTTGATAGGTGAACATCTTGAAGGAAGATCAGGTAAACCTCAAAATCTTCATGTCAAACAAAAATCAACTTTCTGTGCAAACCCTTTTGTTGAGATTTATCTTCACCTTACAAAAGGAAATTTTTTTTGTTTTTTTTGCTTTTTCCTATATTTTTAAGGGAAGATAGATTAAATCAATTAAAGTTCCATTTTGTTATCATTAGTTTTGTAAAAGTTTAAACTTTTTTTGCTTAACAGATGCTGTTTTTTTTGTATGATTTGTAAGGTAAGAGTTGCAGATTAAGATGGTTTAACCAGCTAGATCCAAGAATTAACAGGAAAGCTTTTACTGAGGAAGAAGAAGAGAGGCTGTTAGCTGCACATAGGCTATATGGTAACAAATGGGCAATGATTGCGAGACTGTTCCCTGGCAGGACTGATAATGCAATAAAGAACCATTGGCATGTGATCATGGCTAGGAAAAATAGGGAGCAATCAAGAATTTATAGAAGCAGAAAGCCTTCTTCTTGTGCCTCTCAGACCATCCCTAAAGGCTTGGATTTGATTGTTCAAAATAATGCTTGCAGTGACCAATCAACAATTTCTAGCAACTTTGATGAATCTGCCTCTACTTGCACTGATCTAGCCCTCACTCCTTCATCAGCTAAAGTATCCCATGGGGTTTTCACCAGTTTTAACCCAGTTCACCAAATGGGTATCGCTTACTTTTCCCATTTTTATCAATTTGCTACTTTTTTCATGGTGGGTTGATTTTATTTTTATATTATCTAATAGTATATGTTTTTTGCAGGTTCATCAGGTGAAAAAGTAGCGACCAGGGGAGATTTTAACAAGTTTTATGGCAATTGTAATGTGTTTAACCAACAAGGAGGACCAATGGGAGTGGTTATAGGTGTGGGCCAATCTGCTCACTCATCAGATTCAAACTCAGAAGTTTCAGCAGCTGAGTCAGTGGGCACAAATAGGACCAAGTCCAACCACTCCATGTCTGGGAAAAGTGGAAATGGAAATCAGAAGATCAACAATATCATCATGCCCTTCATCGATTTCCTTGGAGTTGGAGCTTCTTAAAAATGACTATGGGGGAAGTTTTGTTTAAAGGTTAAAAACTAAAGAGATCCAGCCGAATCAGATGAAAACATAAAAAGAAAAAAAAAAAAAAAAAGAGAGCAAAAGTTTTGTTGGGCAAACTTAGCCAGTTGGAAAATTAAGCTCTACCCGGTGGGCAAAAATTGCAGCTTCTTCTATAGGTCTTATAATCTCTATAGTCTTTGTTTGTATAGTTTAGTTCCATTAACGGAAAGAAAGAGCTATAGTTAAAAAAAAAGTCGAAAAAAATAGAGATAAAAGAGTTCTGAGCAGTTATGACTTTCAACAATATAATAAAAAATCTGCAAACTTTTATTTGCATTAGTTTTGGACTTGTCTAAGGCATATTTGTTTCTATATGAACAGTGAAAGCAAAAGCCAAAGCTTTATTTCCTGTTCATATCTATATATATATATATATATATATCAACTCAATTGAATGAATCTGCCCGATTTTCATGACATTTCATAACTGTCTTTATCTTTGATTTGATTTTCTTTGACCATGTGTTACATGCTCCTACTCCTGGCAACTGATGCCATGAATTTTCCTTTACCTTATAGTCAATCGGTTTCATGTTGCCAGGACCACATTGAAGGAAACGTCAGCAAAATTTCCTTGCTTGGCTACATCAAATGGAGGTCCACAAATCTTGTATTAATGGTTTCATGATTCAAATCTTCACGGTTGTTAGACCTGTTTCGAGCCCGATTATAATTCAATTTTTTATTTTTTTATTTAAATTTAATTTTAATCCAGTTCAAATTATAAATTTATTTTATTTTTTAAAACATATAAAATATTATTTTTAAAATTAAATTTAAATAAAAATTATTTTTTATTAAATAAATAATAATTCAAGTCTAACGAAATATTTGAATTATTAAATTTAATATTCATTATAGATCAAATATGTCAAACCTAACAAATTATTTTACTCTTAAATAGGTCTAGTTGTTATATACTATATACTCAGTTATAGTTAATTTATAGTAGAGAAATTTTCAAAGGAGAAATTAACTTAACAATTTGCCCACTTGGGTGTTTGTTTCAATGGTAAATGAATGTATTTATATATACTGTATATCCAGAAATCCATTTTAAAAAAAAAGAAACGAAAACAAAAATGCTGAGAAGTCTAAATTTTGACTGGTTTGAAAAATGGTGTCAGTACTAGAATCAAAAGCCCATTGCAGTCAATTCTTCTACATATCCTGTCAGTAAGACTTGAACCACTTATAATTTTCAGATTAAATAGTGCAGTCTATGAATAAATACATTGACCAGAATCTAACACATATTTATGCAAAGAAAATTGAGCATATCTATCAAATATATATATATAATATCTTGTTTTTAACACACAAATTTTAACTGTTTTTATTATATTTTGGGAGTCATTTTTATATCTAAAGGACAGAAAAAAAAGTATTTCATCTATTGTTAATGAATTTCTTAGATTTAACTAGCTATATTAGTAAGTTGTATTATATTACTTCAAGCATATTTTTGAAAAAAATAATTTTAAGACAATAAAAAATATTGTAATTACTTAATCTTATTTGTAAAGTTAAAATATTTCTGAATTAGTACATAAAAACAAAACTTGAAAAGGCCCAAAAAGATAATAAAGCCATATTTTTGCATTCAAGCAACTTTCAATGGTTTGATTTAGTAGACGATTGGATGAAATTCTGGTTCCTTGGAAGCTTTTGGGTCTGGATATCCCCATATTTATAAATGGGCTAGCTTGCTGGGTGAGTATTATTCTGTTTGAATTGATTTAATCATTTGAATTAATTTGAATTAATTCACTTCAATTTATTTATTTTTTAAATTAATTAATTTTAAAAATTAATTTATTCGATTAATTCAATCAATTATCGATTGTCAAAATTAATAATCGAATAGACTTCGAACCGACCAAAATGGAGCGATGCTTACTCTTAAAGCAAACGTGGAGAACTAATGAGCAAATACTTGAATTCAGGCGCAAGAAAATTGAATAAATCGACTCAAAGTATTGTTTCCGGTCATTTCATTAAGCTTTTTTTTCATCTGAAGTGCTCTTTTAATCTCGTGGCCTCTCACTTTCTCTATGAAAGGGATTTGCCACAGCCAATCTTTACAAGTATGAGGATAAAGGGTTCTTTCGGTTCTCCTTCGTTTGTATCATTCATAAGTATAATTCTCATAATTTGGTCGGAAGAATATAAAGGTGTGGAACATGGCCTGCATTTTGAAACACATTTGGACTTCGTTCAGCAATGCTGGTTCGCTTTGGTGGCTTGAATAAAAGCCTACCCACTAAAGAGAACAGATTTTTGGCAAGCAAAAATACCAAATTCGTATAATTGAAGTTGGAGAAGAATACTAAAGCTAAGAGGAATTGCAAAAAATCTTCTTATCCTCCCCAACAATGGCAATGGAAGAGCTGTGTGGACAGCCTTGAATACTGATTGCTTCTCTATCTCACATACTTGGAAGCATTTGAGGACCAAACATAACAAAGTGCCTTGGCATAATCTGGTATGGATCTCATCTAATATCACTAAATTTTCTTTTATTGCTTGATTAGCTATATTGGACAGGTTGAGCACCTTGAGTAGGCTGAAAGCTTGGGGCATTCAAATTCAATATACTTTATGCTATCTGTGCCTGAAAGAAGCCGAATGTAGAGACCATTTATTTTATGCTTGCTCTTTCTCCAAACAGCTCTGGCAAAATGTCTGGTTTATTTCGTCAGTCAATAGAGCATTTGTTAGATGGGAAGATGACCTCCAATGGGCAATTCGTAACTCTACGGGTAAAACTTTTTAAGTCTATTTTATTGAGATTTATTTGGACAGCTTTTTATCTAATATATTTGGTGCAAGACGAACTTCCGAAGACACTCAACAAGAAAGAAAACCCCAGAAGAACTTTTTCAGTCAATAGTTGCAATAGTGAGGGCTTGATTTGGTATAGCTTCAAATATTTGTGATAATGATGTAAATAATCCTTTGTGCCGAAAATGGGGCATTAGCAATGATTGACATGTAAGGCTATACCTTATATATAGAGAGAGAGAGCAGTACGTTCTGCTTCTTTTTTGGATTTGGAATGAAAATTTTTCAATTATCGAAAAAAATTAATTTTCCTAATTAATAAATAAATTTATATGTATGAATAAAAAATAAAAGACTTGTTCTTAATCCAAGGATTGGGCAAAGAGATGCTATCACATGTTCTTTGAAAATTTTAGTCACTCAAAACAATCACATTAATTAATTCAAAGTCATACAATTTTGTCCCATAAAAGGGAAAAGAAAAGTTATACAATATCATATGCAAGCATATATCGGGAAGTGAAAACAAAAAAGGGAAACCTTTAAAAAGCCAGTGCATTTCAAACGAAATATTGTAGGAGTTATATAACTCTTCTATTGGGTCTATTGGCTTATATGAAGAACTTAAAAAAATCAAGGTCCGAATTGGTTTATTTAATTTAAATTATAAGGGAAAATGAACTAATCTCGAAAGGAGTTGAGTTTTGGAGCAACTTCCTCTTGCTTTGCCAACGCAATTTAGAAGGCTGATCAACGTCGTCTGGGATTAAAAACTCTGCAATTTTTCCTGATTTCTCCAGCTTTTCCAACAAGAACTTGGATGCTTCCCATCTTCACCATGGCCTGAGCAAACCTGGTTCGAAATAGAGCCTCATTTCTTGTGTAACGCGAAACAATACTTCTGGATAATCGATCATTAGCTAATTCTTGATCAATTTGCATTACCCCTCTTTTCAGACCAATCTGCTTGAAGAACTGATTATCAACAGCAAAAGGTGTGCCCTGGTCTAGAAATGCTGTAGGGTCAGGATTGGAAGCGCTGGCTGCACCACAAATCGTCCTTAGCTTCGTAACCAAAGCACGATCCATTGTCGGATCAGGGCGACCGGTTCCTTGGAAACTTGTAATCCTGTCTAGGAAGAAGCTACAATGAGCTACACCAACTGTATGTGAACCTAAAAGGGTGACCATATCATCTGAGGTCATATTTTTTGCCCTGAAAGCTTGGAAAGCCTGTGAAACCGACATCGTCGGCCCTGGCAAGTTTACTTCGTCGGGATCTGATACTAGACCGTCTCGCCTTCCTGTAGGAACTGGATAAAAGGGTCCCCCTGATAGAAATACAGCATCTCGGGTTGCTAGTGCTATAATATCTGCACAAGAAACTTTTGAAGGACATGCTGCCTCTAGGTCTTTCTTTGCTTCATCGATCAGCTCGAATCCACGTACCGTCAAGTTAGGGCCTGCATCTTTCTCTGATTGGTTGTTGCTGGTCGAGTCTATGAGAATGGATGCGTCACAACCCTACATAAAAAATTGAACTCATTTGGTATTCAAATCATATCTGTTGATTATATATGTGTATGAAGTAGAATGCCAGAAGCATAAAGTTGTTAACATATTCTTTTAACAACAAAGGTATAAGCTTACGTTTTTCTATATATCTAGAAGGTTTTTGGAGAATCATATCTCTATATATCTAAAAATATATTTGACAAGGGTATATAGGTATAAGCAACAATCTAACAACAATTTCTTGTTCATGCAAAGAGGTTTTTGCAACCACAATTTAATATTTTGCAATGATTTTTCATTCATGTAGAATTAGTAAAGAAATTCAACTTGTAAACATACCTAATTAGTTTCTTATTGACTATATATGTGTTTGTCAAATTAGAAAAGGCTAAAATAAAATTAATGCAATTGTTAAAACCTTATATGAGCCCAACCAACTCAAATAAAAATCAAAATGAACGAGGGTACTAAATCTCATCATTATATTCATACTATATACTATTTGCATAGTTAAAAGATATAAAACAGAGTTCGAGCCAAAAGGGTTAAAGGAGCTTGTGTGTTAAATTATGTGAAGATGGAAAAAAAAAAAGCTTACTCTAACGAAACAGTCATGGAAGTGCATGCGAAGCAAGGATGCAGTGATGGATTTATCACGATTGAAACGTCTTCGAACAGCTGATTGAACTATGGATTCTGCTCGTGGACAACTTGTCTTGTAAAAACCAACCCTTAGATTTGCTAAGGCAATAGGAAGAACCAAAAGAAAAAACAGAAGTGTAACCTTCAATCTCATGATTTTCCTTCCTTTTTTTTTCTTGGGTATATGAATAAATTGAAGGTGTTGGGATTATTAAGAACACATTCGAGAATATGTTTATATAGTTGGAGAATTTATTAAAGGCTTGTGGTTGGCCACTAAGGATATTGAAACGTGCATAGGTCAAAGTTTTCAGTATAAAACACGGTTTCAGAAGCCATATCATTGGCAATTATGTGTTGTTTAGTTTTGTTTATAAAATCACAACAGAACTAGCTGAGTTGACAAAAAGATAAATATGAAATAGAATAAAGAAAATACACAAAGATGCTGGGATTCGAATCTTGTATCGTTAAATGTCATTTTTTAAAAATATATATATTTATATGTTTTGCAGCAAGTGGGATGTAAAATTGTTAAAAGATCAGAGGTGGTCTGCACGAATTGGGTATTAGATAAGTTTTTTTTGAATTCAGATAAGTTAGACTTATTAGTTAACAAAAAATTTAATATCTTTATTTAAATTTAATTATAAAAGTATATAAATATTAGCATAAAAATAAAATTTAAATAACATATAAAAAATTAAATAGGCTTTTGGATCAATCCGGGTTTGCTTCAACTTAGGCCTAGGAAAAAATTTTAAATTTTCGAATAACTCGACCTTACCTGACTTATAAATAGATCTACTAAAAAGTATAAATGTCATTTATCAACAAGAAACATTGTAATTTCTAATTGAGCAAATTGTATTAAAAAATATAATTAACCCCTTAAACCATATATTAATTATGACATTTTAGCATCATTGAAAATGGAAATTTTTATTTTATTTCCTTTATCCATAATTGATAAAGTCAAATTATATTCATATATATATATATGATTATAAATAAAACAGGCTTAATTTCAATTAATATTTCTCCATCTTATGTCTATCCAACTATTTTGTTAATAATTTTGCTAGCTAGGAATGAAGAGGCTTGCACGTTTGAAGGATCCTCAATGTATTGACCATTACCACCCCCCCCCCTCACCTCCAAAAAAAAAAAAAAAAGAAAAAACTTGGCTAAATAATTATCTTTTGCCCGACAAGAAAGGATACATTTGATGTTCTTTATATATATATATATATATATATGTCAAAATTAAAGGTTGACAGAAATAAGTTGACTAAAAAAGGTGTTTGTTATTCCTTGTCTAATATTAGAGTGAAATATGGTATATTGTTCGATTAATATTTGTATATAAAGAATTTGGAAGTTTGGGTTCTAATTGATTTTTAAGGTCTAAGGGGAACTTTTGTCCAATTCAACATCTTTATAATCATAGATTCATAGCATT
>JAQSVH010000003.1:16747274-16788836 GCA_029448705.1 Adansonia digitata
ATATAATAAAAGAAATGAAATTCTTTTAAAATGCTCCCATAAAGAGGCAAAATTTGTAAGTATTATTTTTATTTCTAATTAAATTAATTAAAAATAAATAAAAATTAAGTTTTTTTGAATTATTTTATAAAAAAAGTAAAAATTTTCAGTAACTTCTTTTCACTTACTAGCGCTATAAATATAGACCTCCCTTGAGTCATTCATCGCAACGCAAAATATATTGATATACGTAATGCTAATTTCTTTTATAGACTTATCGCAGTGTATTTAAATATTTTGTAATTTTTTTAATTTTAGTTAATAAAAAATAAATTATAAAATTTTTTGGAAGGTTATAAATGTTAATACATTGAACTCCTAAAAATTTTGAATGCAAATTAATCAAAAATCGAAATTAATAATAAACGTAATTCTTAATGGAAATGGATAAAAATGTTACTTCAATAAAAGCCGTCAGCTAATCATAAATGAGATAATGGAAATAGATAATATTTTTGGAAGATATAATATTCAAAATATAATTATATAGCTGACGTAGGCTAAAGTCACGAGAAATTTTGAATTAGATATTTGGGATTAGAAATAATTGTACCATATCTATACATTAAAAAATAATTAAAATATAAAATTATAAAATAATAAATAAAATTTATATAATATAAATGATTAATTTATTAAAATTTATATAAATATATCATAATTTAAATATAATATAATATAAAAATAATATAAATATTTGAATACATTCACTTCAATTTTTTTAAAAAAATAATATTTCGTATAAATATAATTTAATTAAAATATTTAACATTATATGCTAGCCCTAATAATTGCTATTTGATATGCAGTGTCATTTTGTGATGTTATTTTATCGATAAAAACAAACAAATAAATAGCATGCCACTGCCTCGTTATCAATTTGTTTTTGATTGATTGTTTGTTTGGTTTTTTTTTAGTAAACAATTATTATGGCTGTTGGAATAGTCTGCCGACAGAATGGTAATTTTATATTAATATTACAATTTTTTATTTTAAATTCGTAATTAATTTAAAAATAATATTTTGGAAATTTTTTTGAAAATAATTTAATTTTGCATGTAAGAAAAAGAAAATTCCCATCGTCGATCAATAACATGCCTTGAGAAAATTAAATTTTACTATTATGATTAAGATAAAAATTTTGAAAGAAAAAAGTAAGAAAATTAGTAGATATTATATGTACCAAAAAGCTATTGGTTTTAAAAATAAGAATATCGTTTTTTTTTCAAATGATAAATTAAATAATAAAATAAATATTGATATACCTTTTAATAAATTATAATCTTTACCAAAAAACTGAAAAAAAATATAATATTAATCGTAAAATTCGTGACAAAATAAAATCATGTGAAAAAAAATAAAATCGTAAGAGTAAATAAAAAATTAAAAAAAAAGCAGTAGGCATCTTTAAAAAGTTAAATATTAAAAAAATATCAAGCATAAATTATTGTCTATAAGTTTAAAATGATACTTGTTTTTCGAAAAAGATATATATGATATATTTAAATTAAAATTTATTATGTATGTATTAGATAAGATGAATAGATAAAAATTTTCAATATTAAAATATAAGTTAATTTATTTTTTATATTCCTAATCTATTTATAACCCTTATCTAATTAATTTATTTGTACGAAAAGATAATACATCTAAACCCTTTCAAACCTATAACATTCAAAAATTTATCAATAATATAAGCATAAGGTAGTGTTTTAAATATTATTAATATATACATCAGAGTAATATGGACATTTTCTAGAAAGTAACTTTAGAAAAAAAGGGTTAAGCATTGAATGTGGTACTTGATATTTTCTTAAATGTGATTATTTAATTGCACATTGATTACAATAAATTTTTTATTTAAATTTGATATAGTAATTTATATATTAATATTATGTTTATTTATTTTATCATGTCATAATTATATTTAATGTATATTATATTTATTTAAATTTTATTTTTTATATTCCTAATCTATTTATAACCCTTATCTAATTAATTTATTTGTACGAAAATATAATACGTCTAAACCCTTTCAAACCTATAACATTCAAAAATTTATCAATAATATAAGCATAAGGTAGTGTTTTAAATATTATTAATATATACATCAGAGTAATATGGACATTTTCTAGAAAGTAACTTTAGAAAAAAAGGGTTAAGCATTGAATGTGGTACTTGATATTTTCTTAAATGTGATTATTTAATTGCACATTGATTACAATAAATTTTTTATTTAAATTTGATATAGTAATTTGTATATTAATATTATATTTATTTATTTTATCATGTCATAATTATATTTAATGTATGTTATATTTATTTAAATTTTAATATCGATTTGATAATATTTGACGTAATTATATAATTATGATACGTTTAAAATAAAAAAATACAATATGATATGATACGAATATATTTTTAAAATTATAAACGTATCAAAATTGATATAAATATAAAAACCGTTAAGCACATTTATGACGTAATAAAATATATAAATTGAAGAATGTTGAACACCAAAATAATAATAATACAACAAAAAAATGGAATAATTGGAATAGTAAATAAAATATAATATTCACTGATACAATAGCACCACAGTCACACACCGCGCCTTCTCTTCTAAAATAATCATCCCATTGCTGCACATGTCCTTTTTTTTTCTGGCATAATTTTTAAGGTCCCATTTCACAAGAAGGAAGGAAGGAAAAAAAATGTAAATGGAGTTACAAAATAACAAATATGATTATGAAATTTAATCATTATAAATAAATATTTAACCTAAAATTAATATAATGTTTAAATATTTAGATTAAAAAAATTTTTGATCATTCCCTGTAATTTTCATCTCCTTTCTTATCTTGTTAAAATAAAATCACAAACAAAACAATACAATGAGTCATAAAAAATATATATATATGTAATTCTTGGAACGACGCATGACAAATAATTAAAAATATAATATAACATAAAAAATACTATGAATATAATATAAATATATAAATATATTAAATTTTGTATAACATGAATTATTAATATATATGTTAAAATTTATATAAATATATAATACTTTAATTGATCATGATTATAATATGTAAAAATATATGATCATGACACGAATACGAGAGGTAAGGGGTACAAATTTTTTTTAACGCAAAACAACTTATTTTGTTGGCAAAATAAAATAATTTGAACACAAACTTACTTCGAAAGAGAGTATGTGCTGACTTCGAACATATTAGCCAACATAAACTAAGGTAAAAGACACCCAAGATCATATTGCACAAGCATCTTTTGGTGTTCTGCGAGATAGTTTTAAGGCCCTATGTTGATATCATCGTGCCTATAAATAGTAAAGGAGGAAAAAATCCCTCCACTATATCACAGGGTACATTTGAATTGTGGCATTGAGGCATGCAGGACTTAACTTGGGCTATTACGTGGCTAAATCTTTGATCAAGTTCGAGTGCATTGAATCTCTTAAACACAGAGGCAAGGATACAAGTGATGGAGACGAGTGTAGCAACTTCTTACCTGAGGAGCAGGCTGAGGAGCCTTGCTATTGCAAGGCCAACAACGAAGGAGAAGGGCAAAGAGGAGAAGTAAAGCACCGCTACGATGTAGCTCTGATATGGTGGTGTCATAGGGGTGATGGTGCGTGACGCAGGAGTATCTGGTCACCATGTGGGATGAGAACTTAGTCAACAGTTCAAGCCGCAATATGCTGAAGATGAAGCTCGAGGGAAGCTTCACCAGCTCACTCAAAAAGAGTGAGACTGTTGTCAAGAGTTCTTGGAGTTGCTGCTTATGATTCGCAATATGAGCAAGGAGGCGTTATTCTCTTCAATGGACAGGCTGAAGCCATGGGTGAAGACCAAGCTGTAGCGTCAAGGCATGCAGGACTTGAGTCAAGCTATTGCAATGGGTGAATTATTATTCAAGTTTGAGCGCATCGAGTCTCCAAAGCAGAGGCAAAGAAAATGATCGAGTAAGGTATCAGTGGATTTTTGCATATGTAGTGATGCTTCATATCAAGATTTGGGCTGTGTGTTATGCAAAATGGGAAGGTAGTGGCAAGCGGATCAAGGCAATTTGAAAGATCACTAGTAGAACTATCATGTTGGTAACAACTCCAGCGGAATCATTAGATTCCATTGGAGCAAGTTTGAGTCTAGTGGCTGGATCTTTCTTGGAGGGTAAAGTTGTAACTTAAACTTTTTGGCATCTTTTTCAATATTTAGTATTTTATTAAATTTTTATTCAAAATTTTGATTTATTTAAATATATGTTAACGTTTTATTTAATATAATAAATTTATATAATTATAAAATAATTAGTTAACTTATTAATATTTTTAAATAAACATACAAAACAGGGTAAAATATAAAAAAATCTCTAATAGTTTATAACGAGTAATACTTAGCTTTTGTGCTTTAGAAACTAACATTTACTTCACCTGTGCTTTCATTAAGTCTATAATTGTTAAATTTTCTAATTATAAACGTGTTAATAGCCATTTAAAAATTTATTTTATGTTAATTTTTATTTTTTTTATAAATTAATTCTATTTTTATATCTTTTAAAATCAAAATTGAGTCATAATTTTTTTAAAAAAAATTAATATTTAATGATAAAATTCAATCAAATAATACTTTATAAATAAATTTATTTTAATTTTAAAAATATAATGATATATATCAATCTAGATGAAATATAATCGTAGATTTCAGCGTGCACCTATGCTGTAGTATGTTGAAAATTTCGTCTATTACCTTATTATTATTATTATTATTTTTAATAAAAAATAACCCTTTCAAATATCTACCAGATTCAAATAGATAATCTGATCCGCGGACGTGGACAAGTCGATTTCAATCCCGATCATCAATTCTAGGGGAATACCGGGGACAACGAAGAGCTCAAAATTGACAGTAGGCCCATTGAAATAGGATCCAT
Source organism: Adansonia digitata (assembly GCA_029448705.1). Classification (NCBI taxonomy): domain Eukaryota; kingdom Viridiplantae; phylum Streptophyta; class Magnoliopsida; order Malvales; family Malvaceae; genus Adansonia; species Adansonia digitata. The sequence continues at coordinate 16,752,270 of JAQSVH010000003.1, forward strand.
TACAAGCCCAAACACGCTTTCGTCTCTTACCTTAATGCCCTCCACTCTCTTTGCCCTTAGCGCGCTTTGGAAACGGATAATCTTTTTATTTTCTCTTCTTCCTCCCTCTCAGCGCTCTGCAACTTCAAAACTCTCCCCCCCCTCCCCCCCCAAGAAAAAAAAAAGAAAAAAGGGGAAGAAATTCGAAATGCTGGCAAACCATAGTGGTGTACGAAGTACGCCGTGCTATTCTTACCCTTCGCATTTCACTTTTTCCAACCGTTGCAAACTTCTTTCATCTCCAAATCGCCCTCGCTTTCTTAGCCCCAAAAAAGCCTCTAAGTTTTGCTCTTTCTCGCTGCTTTTGTCAAGAAATGGAGTTGGATGTAACCGTTTCGCCGTTGCAGCTTTGGGTGAACCGGAGGTTTCTGAGTCGGCTGCTGCTGTTTACGAAGGAGGTGGTGCTGGTGGTTCCGGTTTTCTGCAACCAGTTTCTGTTAAAATTCCGTTTGGAGATAGAGAGGTAAGCTCCGAGAACTTGGTATTTTACTTTTATTCTGAAAATATAGTAGTAAAGGAAGTACTAAGTAAAAGCACATTAGTCAAAGAAGAGCGAATTCTTCAAGTCATATACAACTTAAATTTAGAATCATGAATTTTGCTATCTATATATTTTAATTATTTAAAAGATGTCGGTGCTTGCTTTTGATCGAATGTAGCTTTTTACTCTTCGCTTGCAAAAAATAAAAAGCTAGTAGTAAAAGCAAAAATTGAATTAAAAATCCTAGCAAATTCAAAGTAAGGCGTTATTAGAGGAACTTGATTCTCAAAATATTTAAGAAATGAGTATATGATATTTTGAGTTGGGAAAATATAGGCAGTTGTTGTTAGGAAATGATGGCCATAAATTTTTGCATTTCTTTTCTAGCTCAGATTTTTGCACTTTAGACTGGTTCAAATGTTAGTTTTATTTTGGTGTTGTTCCTTGTTGGGCTTCGTAGTGATAATCAGGTGAATACTGAACTCAACCTGATGCTATTTAGCTGATTACATAAGCAATTTTGTTGCTTATTGCAGATTCTGATTGAGACAGGTCATATAGGGAGGCAAGCTAGTGGTTCTGTGATGGCAACAGATGGCGAAACAGTAAGTGCTGATTTCCTTCTATGGATGTGTAATGTTTTCCTACGAAAACATATTCAAATTTATTGCATTTAGATTTGTGTTATATGTTTTTTATATGTTAAAAAAAAATGAAGGCTTTATTATTATTGTTATTCTTTTTCTTTTGTAGATTGTGTACACATCTGTTTGTTTGTCAGATGTCCCAAGTGAGCCTTCTGATTTTTTCCCCCTTAGTGTTACTTATCAGGAACGTTTTTCGGCTGCAGGTCGGACAAGGTGTGTCTTTTTTCAACACTTATATTTGTTCTATTAATTACTTGAAAAGAACTTATATATCTTGCTTTTTTTTCTGTTGCCTTAGTGGTGGTTTCTTTAAACGAGAAGGGAAGACAAAGGATAATGAGGTATTAGTCACTGTTATCCATGCATGGAACATGCTATCTAAATATTTTGCTATGATATTGCATGGAAGTGGTTGCTCCATCCATCCTATTATTTTATCACTTTTACCATTTTAAATTGTCCCAACTAAAATTTCGCTGTTTAAATAGTCAATCTATTCAAGTCTTAAGTTTCACATGTTACTCTTTCACAGTTATCATTAAAATCCAACAGAATCCACTGAGCAAACTATTACTTGTTGACCACTTTTTGATGTCACCTTTTCCTATTTTGGTTTTCTTAAAATGAGTATTTAAATTTGATAATCATAGGACAAGATGAGCATTTCAATTTGGCACCGCACTTTGTGTTTGAGGAGCTATTTTCTTCAATAACTTGCTGAAGGCAGCAGTATTTTTATCTTATTTTATGGCTTCCATGTCTTCCTGAGTCACTGATTCAAATGCCTTTTAGGTTGCCATTTATGTATTATTTGTTACTTTGTTGTGTGTAGGTTCTTATTTGTCGAATGATTGATAGACCATTGCGTCCAACTATGATTAAGGGATTCTACCATGAAACTCAGTTACTATCTTGGGTAAACCTTATCTTCCCTCTAGAATGATTTCTTTTTCTCCACGTGATTCCTATATTTCGAAGCTGTCACTCTGTTGATTTTTATGTAATTTTAATTTATATTATGTAATGTTTTGGGGAAAATTCATTTGATAGTGTGGTGGTTCTTAAACATATGATGGTTGTAGAAAATAATTTAGCTTTATATGATTGGTAGTTTTAAATCTACTCAGTAAAGGTTTTAAAGCCTAATTATCAGCATCGGCTAAATAAATATTTTACATCGTTTAGTGCTATTACTCCAAATATTAGCTAAAATGTGAGGTAACCGACCATTTTGTTCTCCATGCTTAATAAGCTTCTTCCCCTTATTCTTTTTTTTTTGGCTGCATGTTTTCTCTTTTGATTTGTGTTTACTTTGAAGGAATGCATCCTGCCTGGACATCATTTGTTGTATTGGGTTTATGGAAAGAGCCTGACCTAGATTTTGACTATTCTTTATCATGCTTTTGCAATGTTACAATATGATGATGATTTGGAATAGAGGACAAATTATTTGCTCTAACGAAACCTCTACATGCATTATACCTTCATACAACTTCTAAGGTGTCATTGTTTTTAATTTATTCTTTTCATTTTTCCCTTGTGGAAATCTTAACATGCATGCCGTCTTTCTCATTGAGGATAATACCATAATTAAACAATATCTGTCACACGAGTGCAATGATACGCAATTTTATTAGACTTTATACCTGGTCAAAGGCTATGAAACATGGATGCATTGTGCACCCCTACATGCTAGTCTTGGATATGGGTCTCACATGAATAGACTTCCAGCATGGTGGGATATGTGTCATACACTCTGTGACATGCCAAAAGAATTGGACATGGTCGATATTTTTAGAAATTGCCATGCTGCTTTGTCAATGCTTCCTAGGTTGAGGGAGAGACTATAATTTGGTACAAAGGGAGCTGCATTAGGTAAATATTCCTTGGAAAACTTACTTCCCTGTTTCCTTCTGGATTTTCCCTCCATAGAGGATGTTTGTTTTGTCAACTGAACTACCTGGCTACCTGATCCACTCTCAAACAGTCACTTTAATATACTTAATAGATGCATGTCCACAATGTCATTGCACTATAGCTGCAAAGCAGTTATTCTTGGCATATGTTTCTGATAATGAATGCCAATTTTGCCTTTGTCTAGTTGCAAGGCAGTTATTCTTGGCGGATGTTTGTGATGGTGGATGCCAATATTGTCTTTGTTTGATTATTGTTCTAAAAGATTATGTACATAATTTCATCTAGGGACTTGCTTTCTATGTTAGTATATATTTTAATGTTTGTGCAAAGGTAATATAGATTTATGGATTTTACGGCCTATAAAAACAGTTTACCTTTTGATGGAAAGTTTGACTGATATGTTGTGCATTATGTGCTTGCCTCTGTTCCTACTGCTTAATCATTGATACTTTCTAGAATTCGAGGAATAGTTACACGCGACTTATATATACTTCGTTGCTTGGTTCAGATCTAAATTGCATTCACCTTTTACTTGCAGATTTTAAGTTATGATGGTTTGCACTCCCCGGATGCTTTAGCAGTTACTGCAGCTGGTATAGCAGTGTAAGGCTGATAACTGTTTTAGTTACCTTTGTGGTTTTTGTGATGTGTATAATAGTATTTGGGATGTTGTTTTTAAATATATATATATATATATATATATACCCGTCAATGCCACAGAGCACTTTCAGAAGTGCCACACTCAGAAGCTATAGCAGGAGTTCGAGTTGGTCTGCTTGGGGGTAAATTTGTTGTGAATCCAACGACAAAGGAGATGGAAGACTCAACATTAGACCTATTTTTGGCTGGAACAGATAATGCTATATTAATGATTGAGGTTAAAGCTTTAATCCTGATTTTTTTGTCTTATCAACTTTTTTACCAGTTACTTAGAACACATGGCTGCTGATTTTGGTTTTTTTTTTTTTTTTTCTAAAGGATCTCTATCTTTTGTTTTCCCTTTTATTGTTTGTGCATAGAAATATTCTGATAGGTGTACGTGCAGTCTGTATGACTCCATCTAAATTTTCTCTTGTGGACTACTAACTTTACTTCTCTTGTTAGATTTTGGAGCCAGTCCTAACTTTCATAAAAGGGATTGCAAGTTAAGAATCACAAAATTTGGATTATGTTTTCCTCTACTTGTTTGCTGATTTTTCCGTTAATTTTGTCCCATGCTTAGAGCGTGGCTTATGGTTGAATTGTTACACAGCTGTGCATGCTCTTGCATAGTATGTCATTTGGGATTTCAATAGAGCATCTTCACAGGCTGAGGAACAGTGATAGAAAACATTAGAGTTTGTGGCGGAATGAGAAAATGGACATGGTTAAATGTAAACAATATAATCTAGCATGTAATCTGATATCTTAGATGAGACGATAGAAAGATGAAAGATCAGAGATTTCATGAACAAGAGAGGAAACTGAAATTTATGAAGTGATAATAATTTACACACAAAGATTTTCCCTGGTTGTACTTGTCTACAGTTTGGTACTTGGCAGCAGCCTTAAAAGTGCATGCAATGATGTAGGTCAATGTTACCCTTCTTGGAATACATTATCTTTTCCGAGGAGCTCCTTATACTAGGGTGAATTATTGGATAAATTGTATTTGTGGTTGGAACTTGAGAGTTGAGTCGAGGAGAGTGAGCACTGACTAGGTCATCATCCAATATACTTTTATTTGACTCATAAATCTTAGGAAAGAGAATGACCAAGAAATTAGTAATATTGATGCTATGTTGAAATAGGTGGCTTGTGGGACATAAGTTTGATATTAAATTGTTGCTCGTGTGTGAGCATTTCACACAAACACATAACAGAGCCATTGGTATGTTAGTTTTGTGATTTAGTAATGGAACTGGTGCTCAATAATTGAATGTTATGTGGTACATACATAAATGAAGAAGTTCGATGGTCAAAAAGGATTCTTTGATACAAAACAGATCCATCCTTAGTAGCATTCAAATATTGTGTGTTTTTATCATTGTTATGAGCTCAAAGGCCATTTATCATTTCACTTTGCTTGCATGTGTAAATGTTATTTAGGGTACACATTGTTCCAGATTTTGATTCGCTATTTGTTTTTTTTTCTTAATTAACTACTACACATTGGCATGCTGACGTCAAAGATGTTTGCAAAATTTATTCCTTGCAGGGCTATTGTGATTTTCTACCTGAAGAAAAGTTGCTTGAAGCAGTGCAAGTAGGGCAGGTTGTTTTTTATATCTAAGTATATTACTTATCTGATATTTCATTTTTTAGAGTCATGGGTTATCAATTTCCTGTCATTTGAGGAGCCCGGTTTTATATTGCCTATGAGAGTTGCTATGTCTTCATGGAACGGCTTCAATCCACTACCTTGGTTGAACCCATTAAACCAGAGAGGGAGAATGTTTGAGTGAGAGGCTAAGACTTGAATTGAATGTGTTAAATTCAGAATTTGGCAGATTTATTATGAAAGCCCCCAAAAGGAAGTACAAACTGAACTCTATAGTAAAGAAAAAGAAGACTTGGTTTCCAACCTTGAAGCCAAGATGTCTTTGTTTCAGCATGCTGGTCTGGACTAAATCAAACTGTGAAAACCCCTAGCCTGAAAGTGTATTGTTTTCTGCATGAGATACATGCTTTATTCATGTCCTTATGTAGTCCACTTCCTGATAGATTATTTACATTTGAATGGCATGTTCATTTCTTAATGTCTCTTGGATGCATGTTTTACATTCTATTCTTACCGGTTGGCTTGTCTTGTCATATCTTTTTTTACCATCATAATTTGAAACCTTTATTTAAAAGATTTATTTAGAAGAAACCATTAAGAACTTTTCGAGGAAGTTTTGTGTTTCATTTTAAATGGATCATCCAATTTATCTTTGGTTTATTCATTATAGGAAACTCAATAGGCAAGTTTGAATAGAATGAGCAGTGTGTATTGACCCTTACATTTCTTGGCTGGGACCTGTTCTATTTTACAATTTGAAAAGATTATATTCACTGGCATATATATGTATTTTCTGTTGCTGTTTTGCATTTACAATATCCTTCCTGTATCATTGTGCTGAAAGTTGACTGGCATCCCCCCCCCACCCCAAATTGATATAAAACATCTTACAAATGGCACGATAAAAAAATCTAGAGATTTCTAGACTACCTTGATTATAATATTTAATCTTGTCTATTTCACTAATACCAGGATGCAGTGAAAGCAATCTGCACTGCTGTGAAGGATCTGGTTAAGAAGTGTGGGAAACCCAAAATGCTTGATGCTATCAAATTGCCACCTCCTGAGCTTTATCAGCTTGTGGAAGTATGGTTCTTGTCTTCTGTTTTCATTTACATGTATTTTCTATTCTTTCTTTTGGTTTTTGAATTAATTTCGGTATTGTTCTCAGATAAATTTCTATTGTTTTTACTAATATATCTGATCTTGTCCAATGAAGCTAGCTCTTATCTGTTTTAAGAATTGAAACTTTTGAGCAATTATTGGTGATGCAGATGATGCTGATGATTTGAGTCTTAACTATGAGTCCGTGACAACTTTGTGGTTGTAACTAAGAGTTCTGTCTTTCAATGTTATGTAGTTATAGCACTTTCAATGTTATGTTGTTTTTCACTTGTATTTACCTCTCCTCTGCCTTTTTGTATGTAAATTCCTATATACAAAATGTACTTTGTAGAAATGAAATGATTATTTGCTATATACAGAAAATTGCTGGTGACGAATTGCAAAATGTGCTGCAAATTAGGAGTAAAATACCAAGAAGAAAAGCCATCTCATTGTTAGAAGAGAAAGTTATTAACAGACTGACAGATAAGGGGTATATCACTATAGAGGACACATCAGGATCTGTTGACACAATACAAGACTTGTTTGATGAGGAAGATGAGGATGAAGAAATTGTCGTTGATGGTGAAGTAGATGAAGGTGATGTGCATATAAAGCCGGTTTCTCGAAAATCCACTCCCTTGGTGAGTTGTAAATGGGGTAATCCGGCATTTTAATTGCTTGTCTGGTAATATCTTGTAAATATTTGATGTTAACACATTTTCTTTTTCCTGTTGCCCTATCATAGTTTACTGAGGTAGACGTGAAGCTGGTATTTAAGGAGGTCTCATCAAAATACTTACGGAGACGTATTGTGGAGGTATGAAGTCATGTTGTCAATAATAAAATGAGAATTTTGGTTCAAATAACTTTTGGTGGATAATAATTTTATCATAATTTAATTTATAAGAATTCTAGTGAATCTTCATTTCTCTTCAAAGCAATGAAGCAGCGACTCTGAAACTATGAGGGGGCAGCTTTTTCCTTTATCCCTAGAGGTTTATATTTATTCTGTCCGTAGTCTTTCATTTTCTTGATTTTCAAAGTAGTTAACTGAAATCAGTGTAATCCTGGAACTAGAATTTTGTGTTACTCAAAAGTCAAACCTATATTTTCTAAGACTATTTTATCATTTTCATTAGCAATATGCCTTTTTGGTTTAATCTTGCAGATTAAGGATCCTATAAGTCTTATAATTTCTATTAAAATTTGGAGTTCACGACTTAACGTTTTTGACTAGTTTTTTGCTCCAAAAAACATCACTGTCTCTTGAAACTTTTCTCGAGCAAGAAATCTTGTCATATAACTTAAGTAGTATCTGGTCAGCCAGTTTATGCTTGACTACTTTGAGAGAAGGTGAATAATCTTCGTTTGCTACTTGGGGATGGGTTGCTTTTCAGCCAAATATGATTCCTTTGGAGCGGATCTGCTTTCTTAACATTTTTTCCTTGAAAACTGTTGCAGGGAGGAAAAAGAAGCGATGGGAGGTCCCCAGAAGAGATACGTCCAATCACATCAAGATGTGGGTTGCTTCCAAGGGCACATGGAAGTGCTCTCTTCACACGTGGAGAGACACAGGTTTGTAAGTATAGTGCTTTTGCTTGTAAAATGTTTAAGTTTGCAGCCATGATCTTCTCTGTTAACATATATGTGCTTGTCTTAGGGATATGGATAAACGCTAGAAGTGATTTATGTAAGCTCAAATTACCGCTACTCCAACCTATAAGATATTTGCTGATATGTTACTTTGACTCTTCATTTATCTTGAAGTACCGTGTCCAACACCTATGTCTGACACATTTTTGGATATGGATATGGGGATGTAACCTTCTAGGGACCCTCATATTTGTGTCGGACACATACTCATATCCGACACTCACACCCACGTCCGAGTAACATAGGTTTTCTGAATTCTGGTTTACATTAAATTGTCATCAAAGTGATATTCAGTTTCATCATTTCACATTTTTGTTTCCTGATAGAAAAGTGTATTTTTTTCTGCATGATGCTTAGTTGCTTACTGCTATGTTTCCATTATTCCTTACAGTTTCATTGTCATCCATTCTCCTTTTAGGCACTGGCAGTCGTCACACTTGGTGATAAACAAATGGCTCAAAAACTGGACAATCTGGCAAATGTAGAGGAATTCAAGAGGTTCTATCTTCAGGTCAGTTTGAAATGTTTATTATTTTATTCTTTTTTTTTTTTGTCAGTTATCAACTGCAGTTCCTTTTTGTGTACAATAGTTTCTGTTTTCATGAGAGTAAACTTGTCAAATTTGCAATTAATCATTGACACCACTCATTAGACATTTTTCTTCTACATGCACCTCATCAATGAGTTTGTATCGATATCAAAGACCATAATCTACTTGCTTTGTCTTCTCCGTTTAATTTTGGAACTATTCACTGAAATTCTGTTGCATCCTTAGCTTCTTAGATAGAAGTATTTAGTGGAAATGATACCTGATCGTGTTAGCCTCAGACTATTTGGGTGGTGTGTGATTTACCTGCAAATAGGGGTGACAAACATGTATATAGGCATAGTTTTTTGGTTATTGTGTTTGTGTCATACTGTTCAGATGGATAATTATTGTGATTTGCTTTGCAATTTCATAAAATTAGTTAGATAAAGTGCTTGATTATTGAAGATGTACATGGTATGGTGAATGGATGAAATTTTATTTTACCTATGATGTTTTGTGCAGGACAAGCAATAATTATACATATATATTTAAAATTTTAATGGCATGATTGTGTTTTAGGAAAACTTTTCTTGGAGAACTTATGTTGATTTCTCTTTGAAACTGCTTTTCTACTTATTCAGTTCACAATCACCTGCAGTTGTAATGCAACTGTAGTCAAAGCATAAATGGTTGCTTAATCTAGGCTTTGACTTCCTTCTATGCTGCCTCTCCTAATAGGGGAAAAGTTGGACTCTTGCACTGTAATGAGCTGAGGATGCTCCAATGTTTAAAGTAATATCTATGCTTAACATCATAATTAATCTGCTAATAAGAAGTGGATTCAAAACTTTGTTTTCCTGATTAAATGGGAAACCTCTTGAGAGAGACCAGCTAACAACTTGCAGTTCTTTATCTGATTTTTCAGTACTCGTTTCCTCCATCATCTGTTGGAGAGGTTGGACGAATGGGAGCACCTAGTAGAAGAGAAATTGGACATGGAACTCTTGCAGAGAGAGCTCTTGAGCCTATATTACCTACTGAAGACGAATTTCCTTACACTATACGAGTTGAAAGTACCATTACCGAAAGCAATGGTTCCTCAAGGTGTTTATCAAAAATTTTTTAAGTCTATCCAAATGCTGTCATGCACCTTTCTGCATTCAAAACCTCTGTTTCTTTAAGAGCTGCATGTTAAGTGTTTTACGCTGTGATGCCATCTAACATGAAGTTTTGTTGCATAACAGTATGGCATCTGTTTGTGGAGGTTGTTTGGCATTGCAAGATGCTGGTGTTCCACTAAAATGCTCAATTGCTGGGATTGCAATGGGTTTGGTTTTGGACACACATGAATTTGGAGGAGATGGTACACCACTTATTCTTTCTGACATTACTGGAGCTGAAGATGCTTCTGGAGATATGGATTTCAAGGTCATCTTCATGGATTTTGTTTATAATTTGTAATCTAGTTTGTTCGATAAAGCATTCTTTGAAAATAAAAATTATGTTAATCTCCCTCTCAAAGCTGGTTGTCTAAAGATAAAATTAAATAGATTACCTTACGAAGAATGCTCTTTGCAGGTTGCTGGAAATGAAGATGGCATAACTGCATTTCAGATGGACATAAAGGTCACTGATCATATTCTATTGTTATAACTTTTTGGATAGTTGTCATGTTTCCTCTGGTGATAGCAAATCTTTTGCAATTAATCTGCCCTTCTGGCCCCAATTACTGATTTGGGTTTCCTGTCCTTTTTCCAGTTATAGATTGTAATAGATGATTATTATTCTTCTTTGACAGGTAGAAGGGATAACCTTACCTGTTATGACAAAGGCACTCCTACAGGCAAGGGATGGTCGCAGACGTGTTCTTGGTAATGTTAACCTGTATTCTCTTGAACTCTTAAACTTTCTTGAGTTAATAGTTTCAGCCACTGCAATGTCTAACAGTGGGTATAACCAAACTTTAGAACTTATATTGTGGTTCTTAAACATTGAATATTGTTGGACGGCACATTAATATATTTAATTGTATGATCATTTCTATACCACGTGGGGTTGCTTCCTGAAACCTTTTCTCTTATCTTGTATATTATCTCTATTAAGAGTGTTTTAGTTAACATTCTTTCTTTCTTATGCATGTTCCTATTGGATTGTGTTTTCTTTATATGCTCTGCTGCACATACTTCAAATCTATGCTTCACATATTCTTCAGTCTCAAATGTATATTAGATATGTACATGGCTTCACTCTCAACATGTTTTCTTTCTTGGAGATTAATGGAGCATTTGGATTACCTTTCTGGTTATCACTTGTTGATGCTGCTTGTTTTTTGTGCTCTGGGTGGAGAGTACTGTGTGATTATTGGCATGCTCTAGGTGTAGAAATGCTATCCAAGAAATTATAGGGGTTTTTTTTTGGTCATCTTTAAACTAATTTATTTTCCCTTATATTCTTGTTCTTGACTGAACTCTTTAGCTGAAATGACAAAATGTTCACCTCCCCCTACAAGAAGTCTTTCCAAGTATGCTCCAATTATTCATATCATGAAGGTATGTTCATCTTAGACCCATCCTTTTGTCTGGTTCATGATAATTGATGATCTGCAGTATCTAATGTGTCCCATCCCTTTATTGTGTCAATTTCAGGTTGCTCCGGAGAAAGTTAACGTTATTATTGGTTCTGGTGGGAAGAAGGTGAAAAGCATTATTGAAGAAACTGGAGTAGAGGCTATTGACACACAAGATGATGGAATTGTAAGATCCTACACGACTTTACTTCTTATGCAATTGACAAGATTATTTTCAGTACAAATGGTTTCTTATCAATGTTTTTTACAGGTAAAAATCACCGCAAAAGATTTGTCAAGTCTGGAGAAGTCCAAAACCATTATTAGCAGTCTGACAATGGTTCCAACTGTTGGTGATATTTACAGGTATCTCCTTTGTTTACCACTTCATTTTCCCCTCCCTTCAGATAAACAGAAAACACATAGTTAAAATGTAGGAGACGTGCACAATAGAGGCTCAAGCATTATTCTGTTTGTCAAAGTATGTGTCTGGTTCCTGCTGTGGGCCCTAGGAAACTGTTCTACACTGAGATTGATTGTCTCCCGCACAAAACTTGCCAAAGGTTACTAATTATTATGGGAGTTTAGGGAACTAATTGTCGGTCATGGTTTTGTATGCTTGGGACCATACTTGTCATATATAAAAAAAAGTCCCTGCTGCTACTATTCAGTGTAGGAAACAAGTTTTATGTTCTGTTCTCTGTACCTTTGGAAAGTGTCTCATTTCTTTTTTGCACTTGTTGGTTGTTAATGTGAAGTTGGGAACGGTTTAAATTTCTGTCATCTTTTTAATCAGGAACTGTGAGATCAAATCAATAGTTCCGTATGGAGTTTTTGTTGAGATAGCTCCAGGGCGCGAGGTACATATTTTTATCCTGAAATATGCAAAATTTTTGGCAGAAGTTTGATGATTTTACAGTCGCCTTATTTTTAAATTTAGGTAATATAAATTTGGTTTTACATTGTATGAAGTTTTTCCTTTGCTTTAGTTCACATTCTTTTTTTTTTTTTTTTTTAATTTGAGATTCATAAGATGAGCATGACAACTGTATCAAAGTTATCTATATATGCACTATTATTGGTGGTATCTTTTGTAGTTGACACAATACTCATGACTTTTCTTCTCATAATAAATTAATAAATTAATTTTGAATTGAAGTAGTTGAGTAAAATATTGAAGTAAGTCCTGTGGTGTATGAAATACTAACTTTATAAAGGAATGCACATGAGATTTCCTAATAATGAGTATTAGGAAGAAGAAAAGATTCAAATATATCACAAAATTTGTTTTCGCAGGGACTTTGCCATATTAGTGAGCTAACTTCAGACTGGTTGGCCAAGGCAGAAGATGTAAGCATAGTTTTTCCCCTCCCAATCTCTTTTATCCTCAACTTACAGATGAGTTACCACCACAAACTTATTATTATTTGTTATAATTTTTTGCCACCATAGGCTTTTAAAGTTGGTGATCGTGTTGATGTTAAACTTATCGAGGTAAGCAACTTATTTGTCTTGTTGACAAGCTTATATTCAATTCTAGACTAAATACGGCAAATGTTGTCCACTTAAAATCGATTTATCCATGTATTCTATTGCTGGGTTCCTACTATCTTCACGTTTTATTCTGTCAGTACGTTACCAACCTTCACTTTGTATTAAAAACTTGATATTCTATGCATTCGATGTTGGCTTTCTACCACTTAATATGTTGATGGTTGGTACATGCTTTAGTGGATGTTTTGCCATTATTTTGTTGACATGTTTATATAATACTCAACCGTTCTACAGGCTTGAGCTATACACTAATATATTATTTATGCTAAATATATAATCAATGAGATGGTAAAAGTGTTTTCAAAATTTTTATCCTTCTGTTGATATATAAATCCACGAAGAGCTTAGATTGTAAAAAGTAAGTCTTCTTCTTTCTCTGCACTCTTTTTTTTTCCTTTCTTCAACGAATCTCTCTCCATTAACTGTGTCATCTTATGCAGGTTAATGATAAGGGACAACTTCGCCTTAGTCGCCGTGCACTTCTTCCTGTTCCTGAAAAAAGTCCCGAGGAACCTGGTTCAACCCCGCTTACTCGTGACCCAGCTCAAGTTATCGCTGATTCTGGTAAAGCATCTGACAAAGGTACACCTAAAAACCAAATGAGCATCCCCAAGTCAGATGGTTCATCCAAAGAGAAGATTGAACAGGCCAAAGACAAAATTAGTGGTACCAAACTTGCGAGCTCGTCCAAAAGTAATTCAGCGGAGAGCACTCTACTGCCACAAAAGAAGGTTTTTAAGAGAATAAGGAAGAGCAGCAGTAAAGCTGTCACCAGTGTCTCCGGCAAAGATGGAGAGTAGTAGATAATGGAATGGAAGTGTTATTGTGCTTATACTATGCTGACAAGAATTTCCATCTCCAATGACCGATGTGCAAAAGGTGACAGAATAGCTTCCTCAATTAGAAGAAACAGAGGTAAGGCCAACCTACTTTCTTTTGGTTCTGTCTCGCTCTTTCAAAACGTGCATGTTAAGCATAAATGTTATGAAGAGCCCACTAGAAAAACATTTTTCTAGCCTTACTCTCTATTACTGGGACTCGGGTGTGAGTGTCGGATATGGCTATATGTCCAACATGGGTATGTTCAATGTTTTTTAAGTTTTTACATGTATTTGGAGAATCGTTGTAGGGTCATTATCTCCATTCTCATATCCGTATGAGTTGGACACAAGTACTGAAGAAAATAAAGAGTTGGAGTATTCCATTGTAAGGACTCCAGTCCTTAGACTCGGGTGATTGTGGACGTATAGTTACTAATTGGATAAGTTTTTGAATTGCCTATCTTGAGTTGAATTACTAATTGAGCATGAGAGTGAGACATTAATTATGACTAGGAAGTAAAAGAAGGAAATGAACATTTCCATGGGTAAAATGCCTGGATTGTCCCAAACAAATGAAATGGCACTAGAACTTAGAGTTAGTAAATTCATTGGATGAAATGGGTACCGGCTGCTCATTCATGTCATCTTAGTTGGTTTAGGTGGCATTCAGCAGAACTGAACTCTTTTGTGTACTACTTGTGAATTGGCTAATGAAATGGCACTAGAACCTCAGAATTAATAAATTCATTGGATGAAATAGGTACCGGATGTTCATTCCGGTCATCTTAGTTTAGGTGGCATTTAATAAAACCAGAACTCTATCGTGTACTACTTGTGAATCAGCTGATATTAGATTCTGTTGCAGGTACATTCATCATAAGATAAACTGGAAGCCTGCACTTTGTTATCTGAAAATGTGATTCACAAGCTGCCCTTGCTTCCATATGTTTTATGTAAGAAGGTTTAAAGGCAAGATAAGCTTGACACGGTTGGATCTCATTTTTTGGTGCAGGAAAAAAAAAAAAAAAACATTTTGATGGTTTAGAAAGTTTTGATGTACTGATTATATGCTGTGCTATCCCTTTTTTGTTTGGATGTTCTCAAATATTTCAACAATTAATTATAAAAATATTAAAATTAAAAATAATATTTAAAAATATTTTAATAAATTATTTTTAAAATTATTTTCAAAATAATATTTAAAAATATTTTATATGAAGGCTCAACACAATTTTACTTTTTATTGTTTTAATTTTTTTTCCTGTTCAGAGTAAGCTTAATACATCCTTTTAAAATTTACATTAACATTAATTAGATAAACGAATCATATTAATTTAGTAATAGTAATAGTTTAACTGGATTAGACTAGTTAAAAAATTGACTTAATTTAATTTAATTTAACATGACATTATGGATCTTTACACGTATGTTTGCACAGTTTGATCTTCTAATACTGGCCATTTTTCCTTCCTAAATGTTTCAACTTCAATCAAAACATAACAGCAGAAAAATAATTGACTTAAATAATAAAAAGTTTGAATTAAAATTAAATAAGTCTTTTTTTTATATAATTGAACTCTTAATTAGATGAAAATTGATATCGTCAGTTTTGTTCAATTAATGATTTAATTGAGTGAAAATAAATGTATGATTCAATTGGATTATAATAAATACTTAAAATCAATTAATTATAGCAAATAATGAAAATTAGAATGAATATTTAATTTTAATTCAACTTTTTTATATTAAAGAGAAAAATTTTTTTTAACAAAATGTGTTTTCTCATAGTTAGACTTAATAATATTATATAATTATACAGATATATTATAAAAATAATTAAAATATAATAAAATATATAAAATTTAAAATTTTATATAATATAAATTATTAAAATATAAAAATTTATAAAAATATAAAATATTTAAATATAATTATGTTATAATAAAATACGTAATATAATACGATTTAAAATCCAAAGGCCGACTCTTTTAAAACCCTATATCAAAGGCCTTTTACAAATCAAAAAAAAGAAGGGGAAAGAAAGGCCCTCTCGTGTCCTCTCTCTCGCTCTCCTCTTTTCCCCCATATCTTTCCCGCCATATTCTATCTGCTTTCCTTCCCTCTCCCTCTCTCTCTCTCTCTGTCTCATCTCATTCCCTCTTCACTTAGATAAGCAAATTTTTCTTCAAAATGTTGTGGGTTGATAAATTTAGACCCAAAACCCTAGACCAAGTCATGGTTCATCAAGACATTGCCCAAAATCTGAAAAAACTGGTACTCTTTTTTTACTTCTTTAAGAAATTTATGTTTAATTTTAAATGTATTTTTTTTCTTTTTCTCTTTAATTATTTCAGTTTGATGGGTTTTTTTTTTTCTCTTGATTTAAACAGGTTACAGAGCAAGATTGCCCACATTTACTCTTCTACGGACCATCTGGGTCTGGCAAAAAAACCCTAATTATGGCTCTTCTCCGACAGATCTTTGGTCCCAGTACTGAAAAGGTCTAATTTTTTTTCTTTTTCCAAATTCTCATTTTTTTACCCTTTGATCGGATTTTATTTTATTTTTGTATATATAAATGTTTTGTTAAGTGCGGAAGTTTTTTGTACTATGATAATTAAAAAAAAATTATTTACTTATTTAAGTTGGGAGCTTGAGTTGTCGTGGACTTTGAACAGAAAAGGGGGAATAGCGCTTGTATTTTTTTTTTCTTCGAGTTTTGAGTTTTTATTTTTTATTTTTTCAATAGACTAAAGGTGGGGGATTTTTTGGATAAATATTAGGGGTGGGAGTTTATTGAGTTTTTTTTTTTTGTTTTTGGTTTTCTTCTTATTGAACTTAGAAGAATCATTTTGTTTATTTGGTTGCAGGTGAAAGTGGAGAATAGGAATTGGAAAATTGATGTAAGTTTCAAATGATGATGTTATTTTCATATCAAAATTTCTTGATATAGTGAAATATAACATTCTGCTCTATTAATGTGCTTTCTATGGATAAATTTTTCAATAAAGCTTTCACTGTAAGAATAAGAATTTCAAATAGTGACTTGCATAGGAGCACTATGATTAACTTTTCATGTCCTTGATCTATCTAAGGTATTTTGGAAGCTTTCTTTTAATCCTTATTGTTTAAGAGACCTTTATACTTGATTTTACTTTTACTGTTGTTAACTTTGTATGCTACAATGGAGCTTATTGTATTATTGAGCATTTATGATCCATTATTGATTGAACCATTGCCCTTTTTTTTCCCTTTCTGCTCTTTCTTTTAATTTTTTTCAGGCTGGAAGTAGAACCATTGATCTGGAGTTGACCACATTATCAAGCAACAACCATATGGAACTGACTCCAAGTGACGTAGGCTTTCAGGACAGATATATAGTCCAAGAGATTATCAAAGAAATGGCCAAAAGTAGACCAATTGACACCAAAGGGAAAAAAGGATTTAAAGGTAATTCTGATATTTCTTTCTTTGCAAACTAATAAATCCATGTTAGAAGCATGTATCTCTTTTGGAATTCAGTTTTTAAATTATGTCTCCAAAATGGCATTGCACATATATATATATATATAGTTTCTTTTTTTTGGCCCAAATGTATATTTAGGATTTAGTTTTTCTGGATTTAACATTCGTCGGCCTTGTCCTTTTTGGTCATAATTTCTATTTAGTATTCTTCTTGATGCTTATTTCAGTTTTGTAGGTTTCTTTAGCTCCTTAAAATTTGGAGTAGTTGCATAAAAGTTCACTGACATGATCTCTAATGAATGTCAGTTTTAGTACTCAATGAAGTTGACAAGCTCTCAAGAGAAGCCCAGCATTCTCTCCGTAGAACAATGGAGAAGTACAGTGCTTCTTGCCGGCTAATTTTGTGCTGTAATAGTTCTTCAAAAGTCACTGAGGCAATTCGGTCTCGCTGTCTGAATATCCGAATAAATGCACCTTCAGAAGAAGAGGTTAAGAAAGTTTGCTAATTTTTTATTATTAAAGATTAGACCCGGTAATATTTGACACGATTGCACGAATATGACACGCATAAAGTCAAAAAAAACATGACACGACGCGTATATATTTTCAAAATCTATTTAATACGAATTATAAAAGTATCAAAATTGATATAGATGTAAAAAACCTTAGACATGATTATGACACGATAAAATGTACGAATATGACACAAATACACGAATTTCCAGGTCTATTAAAGATTTGAATGAATGCATAGATAGATTCCTAGTAACATTCCTTCAACTCTTTGTCTACCAACCCTTGTAATGGGCTGTCACCTAAAGACCTACGATGTATATATGAATATTATTTTCCCTGAAAAAACTTTATTCTCTCCCTGTCTGACTTCTTATTGGTTAATTGACTTTATTTCTGTGAAATTCCTCATGCCAGATCGTTAAGGTTTTGGAGTTCATTGGAAAGAAAGAAGGGCTGCAACTTCCATCTGGTTTTGCAGCCCGCATTGCTGAAAAGTCAAACCGGAATTTAAGGAGAGCTATATTGTCATTTGAGACCTGCCGTGTTCAACAGTTAGGCTCAGTGTCTTTTTAGATAAATGCTGCTGTCATGGGAACGAATGCTGGAAACTTCCTTACATCTGTGTTTTGTATTATATTCCTTGATTATAGGTATCCTTTTACAAGCAACCAAGCAATTCCACCAATGGATTGGGAGGAATATATATCTGAAATAGCAACTGACATTATGAAGGAGCAGAGCCCTAAAAGGTTTTTGCTGTAGCATCTTAAAGTATCTTATTATTCTGTTAGTAAAATCACTGTAACAAATTACATAATTCTTTTAAATACCTATCTGGTAACGAGTGAGTTAATTGCTTAATGTGTGCCATTAATGGCCAAAGTTACTATAGGAAAGATGTATGGGGTAGTATGACTAGAAAGTGACTGGGGACATAAAATATCCTTTATGGTATCTATTTGTTTATGGACTTTCTTAGTAAACCTTTTTGCTGTGTTCTTTAGGCTGTTTCAGGTTAGAGGGAAGGTGTATGAATTGCTTGTCAATTGTATCCCTCCGGAGATTGTCTTGAAGGTAAATGCAGTCCAATGCCATGTTGTAGTCAGGTATCTTTCTCCAATTAAAGTTTATTTCCCTTGCTGTCACAGAGGCTTCTTCATGAACTATTGAAGAAATTGGATGTGGAGCTAAAGCATGAGGTGTGCCACTGGGCTGCGTATTATGTAAGTTAAATAAGCTGTCCTATCTTGTATGCCGTTGTAATGGTTGTTGTTCTTTTTGCTGCTAAGCTGACCAACATAAGATATCTGTTTTCTTTTGGTTAGATTAATAAATTATGACTGATTATCATGTGCTTCATGGAAAATAATCTTTAGTATATTGATCAAAATTCTCAGGTCATTTCTTGGGCCTTAAAACCAGTCCAATCTTCTCATAAACGTTTGGGTTGTTTTGCTTTATTCTGCTAACCCCCAAATGAAAAATAATAATAATAATAAATAAAAAGCAAAATGAAGAATGTCATAGTTGATTAAACAGTCGTACTAGGATTTAATTACATTTTTTTTGACAAAGAATAGGGGAGACCTTTAATGGATCATGTAATTTGCTTGAACGAGGCATTGTCCAGTATTTCTTATTTCTCACTGGTTCAAATGGATTATGCATTTGGTGGAAGAAATTCTCAAATTCTTTGCAAAGAGAGTTCAGTGTAAAATGGCTTCTTCTTAGATTTAACTTAAAGACATGATGCCTGTCAATAGTGGATCACGAAGTGACAGGTAGAAATTTTCAATTAATCATTAAATAAGTGATAATCCTGCAGTTATATTATAAATTTCAGAATACGGTGGTGGTCAGGTAAGATGTTTTTAGGGTGATCAAATTCGACGCTGTCTTACTGGACGCTGAAAGTCATGAGGCATCACCCTGCTTGATATAAAAACAATACTACAGAATTTAGCTCTAGCTCTAGCTCTATTTCATTTGTACTACTGATATTTTTACTCTTGGATTTCTTTTAATTTCACAGGAGCATAGGATGCGACTTGGACAGAAAGCCATCTTTCATATCGAAGGTACAGAAAATTTTCAGTTTGGGATTTTGAGTCGGCTCTTATTCGATATGGAATCACTTAATAGTCTTATTTTCATATTGAAGCTTGGAAATCATGTGAGTTGGCTTTTTGCTATTGTTGCAGACATAAAATGACTGATAGCCTGTAATTTCAACCAATATCACTTAGATCAAGATTTCAATATTTGTTTGATAGAATTGGCTGTTAAAATACAGTAATTGCATGAAATAACGTTTCTTTCCTTTCTGACATATATTGCATGACAATGTGCTTTGCCTTGGAGTTTTTGCTGAGTCTATTTCATATTGAATATGTTGTTTTTCTCATAATTTTTGTAGCATTTGTTGCCAAGTTCATGAGCATTTACAAGGCTTTCCTGATTGCGACATTTGGTTGAAGAAATAAACAAGCATCCTTGCCTTTGGATCGATTAATGAGTTAAAGAAGGCGCTATTTTCGAGTTTAAAACTTTACTGGCAGTGAACGAGATAAATTTTCTTTTCTGAAGTCTAATTATCTGTTTCTAGGCCTTGTGTTAAGCATTTCTCATACTGTAATGACTAATGAGCAAGATCTTGAATTTTAGTCTTAGTTTCTCTCTTCTTTTACTAGCATAATTGCTTATGTTCTTTACTCTTTGCTTCTTTCTTTCTACTTTATGTTTATGTTTTGTTCTTCAATTCATGGACCTAATTTGACAGATAATGAAACTGATTGCTGCTGTGAATAATAATTGAGGGCCAAAGACTAAGTTGCAAAATAATTTTAAATAAGAAGACTAATATGCAAGTACAATATAACAATTCATGTTTAATTGATTCATTGCTTTGATAACAATAAAGAGAAATATTTAATGACTAAGCTTTTGTCAGATAATATCTATTGTATATGTGTGTGTATGTTTTGACATTTCCTCACCAATATTTAATAAAATAGGAAAGTAAGTAAAAAGGAAAATAATTAAAGTGAACAAAAGAAAGTTATAAAACTGAACATGAAAGTGCTGTAGTGGATAATTTTATTTTTATGGTAATTTCTTTGATTGTGTTGATATATTTTTATGCAAACATCTATGACTAAATTTAGTGTTGAAAGGGCAATATATATATATATATATACACACATACATACATATATAAACCAAAATTAAAGTAATAACAAAAAGAAAAAAAAAAAAAACCCAACACATTTATGGCCATTAAATTTTAAAATTGAATATGCATTTTGTTAAATTTTGTGACGTCTATTCCCGTAAATTTAATTTCGATAAAAATAATTTTTTTGACTTCCCTTTTAGCTACTATAACACTATATGTGTTATAATGCACCTTTTTTAAAACTTTTATTCATTCACTTTTGCTGTTTAGTGTTTACATTATTATTTAATTTTATATTTTATTTATATTGATAAGTAGATGTTAAATTTCACAAGCATATTCATGTGTCGTAAAAGATAGTTTAGGTTAATACATGTAAAGTTTGCAAATGAAACATGTAAATATGTATGCTACCTTTAATAGCAAAATTATATTACATTATCTTATACTTCGACGACGTAAAAAAATAATTGAACAAATGAAATTAATAAAATAACATAAAATTCATAAAATTTTAATAAAAAAATAAATAATATATTTTATCATAAATCTCGTTTTTGAAATTTTTTTAATATATTGTATAATTATCCTCAATATTAACTAATTATAATTTATTTATTTTTCATAAAACAAAAAACGTTTTTGAGGTTCACCCAATCGGCCAATACGTGTAAAGTACAGATTAGACTGAGCAAACGGTATAAGTTATTATAATCCATCGAGGTTTCTTTAAGCTCCTATTTTTTTTTTCTCCGCATTTCTTCTTCGAAAAAGCTCGCCTTCAGGTAATTTGGTTTTAGGGTTTCAAATTTCAATCATTAGTTTGTGTCTCTTTTTGATTACTTCCTTCATTTAATCTGCAGCTTGCTGTTTGGTTACTAAGAAAGCGCAAGAATACTAGAAAGAAAAAGGGGAAAAATGTCGGTAACTGCAGGTGTTAGTGATACTGTAATAGCAATTCGGGATAAACTTAGAGGCAAAATTGGACAAACCAAAGTTAAAAGATATTGGCCTGGGAAAGCTCCTGAGTGGGCTGATGATGCCGATGAAGATGGCGATATTAGGATGGCTAGGGCTGTTGCTTTAGAAAAAGCTTTTCCTAGCCATGACGATTCGGGTATTGTTATAAAAGACGATCCTAGGTTACGTCGTTTGGCCGAGAGTAGGATTGATAATAGAGATGAAATTAGGGCTGATCATAGACGTATTAGGCAAGCGGAGATCGTGTCGACGGAAGAGGAGGAAAATCGGAGGAATGAAGGGGCGGACGCTGAGGAAGAGGATGAGGATGCCTTGGAGGAAAGGAGGAGAAGGATTCGGGAGAAGATGCTTCAGAGGAAACAAGAGGAAACTCCGTTGATGGAGGAGGAAGAGGAAGAGGAAGTGGAGGAAGAAGAGGAGGAAGAGTCAGAGTACGAGACGGATTCAGAAGAGGAACATATGGGGATTGCAATGGCTAAGGCAGTTTTCGTGCCGAAATCAGAGAGAGAGACAATAGCTGAGCGTAAAAGGCTGGAGGCTGAAGAGCGAGCTCTTGAGGAGGCCGAGAAGAGAAAATTGGAACATAGGAAGATCGAGACAAGACAAATTGTGGTTGAGAAGATTAGGGAGGACAGCGAGATTCAGAAAAATATGGAATTGGAGGCGAATGTAGGTGATGTTGATACTGATGATGAGCTTAATGAGGCCGAGGAATATGAAGCTTGGAAGGCAAGAGAGATTGCTAGGATTAAGAGGGATAGGGAGGAAAGGGAAGCAATGATAAAGGAGAGGGAGGAGGTCGAGAAGGTTAGGAATATGACTGAGGAAGAGAGACGGGAATGGGAGAGGAAGAATCCGAAACCTGCCCCAGTACCTAAACAAAAATGGAAGTTTATGCAGAAATACTACCACAAGGGTGCTTTCTTCCAAGCAGATGCCGATGATCCTGCTGCAACTGCTGGAGGCGAAAATATTTACAATCGAGATTTCTCTGCCCCGACAGGTGATGACAAGATGGACAAGACAATATTACCCAAGGTCATGCAGGTCAAGCATTTCGGTCGTAGCGGCAGAACCAAATGGACACATCTTGTCAATGAGGATACAACCGATTGGAACAATCCGTACGTTCTCTAAGCTCATCTCTCTGAAAGTATATATTAACTCTATGATTTTAACTTTGCACAAGAAGTCACTGATCAGTCTCTTGGAGAGTATTAATCTACTCCTGATAGATTTCTTCATACTCCATATTAATGGAACTTCTTGCCTTAAATTATGCCATTTTGTATGATACTAGAGAACGTGCATGAAGTAGATTATCTTAGTTTCTGTCATACGAGCATCTGAGCTGAAATTGAGCATGCCATAAGTTGAATAGTATAATTAGTAAACAAAAGGGATTTTCGGAGGCAGGTAGTAGATAGATAATGAATGTGCTTCTTATCGATTAATTTATTTTATTTGAGGAAAACAATCTCTAAATGGACCTTTAAATTGTAATTTCGTTGGATGTATTGGATTTTGAACCTTAAAGGTAAGATCTTCGAACAAACGCTTGCCATGGCTGATATTACTCTTTTGCATAAACACTAAAATACCAACACAATTATTTTGCAGATGGACATACAACGATCCCCTTCGGGCAAAATACAATGCGAAAATGGCAGCCTTGAACGGACCTATAGCGAAACCAAAAGGAAGCAAAAAGTTGAAGGATTGGGAATTGAAATGAATACTAGTTTCTATCCATCATTTGATTGGAGAGTTTCATCTCATTTTTCATTTTTGTTTTTTTCTTTTGTCTGATGACTGGGATGTTTATTATCAAACGGTACAAGGGTTGATGCTTATGTTTACCCTTTTAAAAGAGACGTAGGAGTTTTAATGGATCACGTCATTTTGGCATTAGCCTCCTAGCAGTAGATAAACTGGTTGTTATGATATAGTAAATCGGTAAAATTAATTTCCTGAGTTAGCTCCGGTTTCCGCATGGTAGATCCTCATATATGTTTTTTTTTTTTTTTCTTTTGAAGAAACTTTTCACTAAATGGAAGTTTACCTAAGATAATGCTTTACCGAAAAATCAAAATCTTGTGTCGTATGGGTATGGGCAAGATCACCCAGAAATGTTCCATCCAATGGTAGTCTATTAAAAAATAAGGTAGTATAAGTTGGTGTAGGTCGATATAAATTATTATGGATCAGTATTAAAATCAAAATGATTTTTATTTATACCATTTCAATTTTTTTCTTTTTTTTTGAATCAGTATGTATTACCCGATACATCCTGTAGCATAGTGTTCATTACCACACTTTTGAGTTTGCCTTTGGGTTTCTCGGCCTTTTAAGTAAGAATTATTGAATTAAGAATTTTGGGCTAGATTTCATCTTTAATGGGCTCACTTGACTCCCATCTTCGATAAGCTAATTTAGATTTGATATCCACATTGGTTGCTGCCTTTTATTCTCTCTCTCTCTCTCTCTCTCTCTGATCCCCATGCCAGATGTTGAGGAAGTCAATTCTCCACAGCCACCTCCAGTAGTAACTATCTCTTTTCTCTCTATATATCATAAATTTCTGCGTGTTTTCTTTTTCATGTATGTGTGTGTGTATATATGTTCATGTTCATGTGTGTCGACTGATGCTGCCGGTGGTGGGGGATGGCAATTCTCTTCTATAATTCGGAAATCTGATTGAAATTTTGCTAGTTTATCAATGGGGTTTGTTAAATCTCACCAGATGCTCCATAAAAATGATTGATATGTTGAATTTCTTCCATTTATTTCCAAATTTTGGAAGCAATCAAACTGATTGTGTTATTGATAAAATGCATATCTTTTGAATATGTAGTATTTGGAGGTTGTATGCAGAACTTCCGGCAAGAAAAGCCGGTTTGCCGCCGGTACTAAGGCCGGATTCGCAGTGTCATTGATAAATAGAAAGTTGGGTATTGGAGCTCCGGTTGCCTTGCATGTTGAATCAGTTAAAGAAGGGGAGGAACCCATTAGTTTTGGCCCTGATGCTTTTCTTGTGGATTATGGCAACGGTTGGAAGTTGCAAACAGTTACTGAAGTGGATTTTCCTGGTAACTGAGTATTTTATCAGTTTAAAATATATTGTGATTTTGAATTGCTGGAATTATGTAGGTTCTGATTTTTTACATCATTGTTTGTGTTTTTCGATTTATGTACCGGCAAAGGGGAAGGTATTCGGGGGATTCCAACACAGATCCCTATTGTAAAGGTAATAATTTCCTTAGTTTCTCCAGTATTTCCATTCAATAATTTCTGTAATTAAGAGGTTTCCAATTGAACTAAAGTTGAATTATTGACAGAAAGATTTTGTTATGCTTTCATCAGAAAAAACATAATGTAAAAAACTTTAAAAGTAAACCTAAAACCCATTTCTTTGGGTTCCTTGGAGACAGTCCAGTTAAGAATTACACGTCTCCTGGTTCTCTGTAAATTTCAGCTCTTCAGTTGCATACATACAGCTCCATGACTAGTTCTGAATTATAGTAGTCGTTACATGGAGGAAGTGTTAGAAAGAGTAAATGGCAAAATGAACCCTTCCTTAATGTTATGATTTATTTGCCAATATTGGAAATCCAAATAAAGTCCAACTGGGATGCTAAAATTGGGGTCATCACCTGTGTTACTTGGACACGGACGTAAGTTATAGATACGAGCATATGTCCAACAATGGGTATGGTCAAATTATATATATATATATATGGAGAACATTACAAGCTGACACCATATCCGGATATACGTTAGATATTGATGTCATACATGATTACTTTAGTGAAAATGTGAAGAGTTTAAATAACATAGATCATCATTGCTTTTTGCTGAAAGTTTATTTACCCTAAGTGGTCTTCTTCATCATCTATAATGATATTTTTCATCTCTTTCCTCTATGAAATACACTAGGGTTGATGATGCTTTTAAATTTTCCCTGCCTTATTAAGTTTTATTATATATTTTGGCTGACATATTAAATTTGTTTTTCCATTTGACAGAACTATGATGTCACTCATTCGACTACGAGGGCTTCAAAACCAGGAATCAGTGTTCTATACATTGCGAAAGTACTGTTAGCTTTTGTTTTGATGTTTGTGTTGGCTGGAATTTTTATGTTGGCTCTTGACAATCTTCCTAGACTGATTTTGTTTATTAACTCATCCATTTAAACTACGTTTCAACACGAATTTGCAAAATAATTCTGAAAAAAATTTATTTGATTTGTGAATCTTTGAACTCTTTCCTAACAAATACTAATAATAATAATAATAAAAAAAAGGCAATTAGATGACCCAAGAAGCCAATTCGACCACATGGGTCAGCACAAGTGAACTGACTATTCGATCAGTTACTTCGGTTTTATTGGTTTCGGTAGAAGGCTGGTTTAAATGGTTGCGTTTAAATAAGTTTATTTAATCAGTTTGGATTTTTTAATTTTTCAAATTGAATTGATCAAATATAGCGATACTTAATAAAAAATAAATTATACATATTTATTTATATTAATTATATTATCTGTAATTATACTCCTTGTATTTATGCAACTCATAAACCGATCAAAATGATTAACTTCGGTTTGTTTATTTCAATCAATTTGCCAAAACAATTAATTTTGATTTATTTATTTCAATCTATTTTCCATGTTCAGTTTGTTTAATTTTTAAAATCTAATTTATTTAATTTACAACATTTTAAAATCGCAACAACAAAATGCTCACTTCAATCCACTACCAGATTCATAACAAGAACATCTAATTGCTCGTGCCTTGGCAGTCGCTCTTGCCTGTTGTCCCCCCACATCCAGCAAAAGCTGGCTTGTATTAAACTGGATCCTTTTAATACTCTGTATATATTGTCATATATCATCCATGTGATTTAATAATCATCCTCTTCTACATTTTAAAAGAGAAAAGAAATGCAAATCTATCTTCAAATTGCTAACAATTTACATTTTCGAATGAGTTTTCCCCAGCCTAAGGGAAATATGTGCTTATATACAAAAAAGGGACTGAGTTTAAGGCCATCAGTCCAGCAAGCCAGAATAGCTTACAGATACAATAATTGGGGAATGGGAGGATTGTAACAAATAACTTACAAACATGCCAAGCATTAGAGATTCTTCTTCAAAACCAAGACCAACAAGCATTGGTGCAAACCTATTATTTCACAATTTTCCCCTGATTTTTTGCCTTATTTTTCCCCTTTTTTCATTCAGGAGAAAAGTCCATTCCTGGCGCATATTAAGCCAAAGTGTCGCCAGAGGAGCGATAAATTTCATCAGCACGGGCGGCAGGCACATAGACTGCATCCAGCAGTGAGCTGTGGGTACGGCCATAGAATGCGTAAACAAGAACCCCTATCAAAAGCCATATCGAAACCCGAGCCCAGGTTGCAGCCCTGACAATTTCGAAGAACATAAAAATGAGAAATTCCAGAAAGCTTTGATGGTAACAAATTCAGTAGCATCCAAAAGACCATTTGAAGATGAGAGAAAAATAAAGAACAGACTTTAGTTAACACTTACCCCAAATTAATGAGCAGGTAGACATTGATGAGAATGCAGGCAATTGGTAGGAGTGGAACAAAAGGGCATATGAAACCTGAATATATTATCAATATCGCCTCGTAAATTAACCATGCATACATTGATTAAACCATGAGGATAATGAACATGGGATGGCAAGCAACCATGAACTAAGAGTGCCAAGAGCATACCTCCAGTATGGCCGAAGTTATGCCTTGCATCATCCTGATCTATACAGGTGAGCACGATCAAACCGGACAGAAGAAGAACGCCGCCAACTCCACAACACGTGAACCGAAGAAGGCTAGAAGGAAGATACCAACAACCATCAAGCCAAAAGCAAGAAAATATATAATGAAACCATTTGAAAAAACTAGATTCAATGAGAAGATAATAAAATAAAGTGAATATTATTCAACCACACATGTCAAAAACCACTAAAATGTTCATCTCCGGCAGGGCTATTTTTCTAGTATCCTGCATCAACAAATCTTATTAAGCACCCCCCTTCCCCTTTCTTTATCTTTTCCAATGAAAAACAAATAGTAAACATAATAAATATCCTCCAGCCAAATATCGAAGAAATGGGTTTCAATTCTCTCTTCATCCATATCAAAGAATAACACCAGAGCACAGTAAATTTCCTCTCTATCTCCAGCTTTTTATAGTTTCTTTTGTATAAATATCCCCATCATCGGGAAAGTTCTGCACCACATTTCCCGAACTTATGATAAATGAGAAGCTTAATGATAAAACCAAAGTAGTTAGACAACACAGACATGATCAGCTTACCTCGGAAGCCACAAACTTGAAGCTGCAAAGGTAAGGCTAAATGCCCCTACACATATTAACATTATGGTCCAGCCAGCGATTTTTCGCCTGTTCTCTTCGTTGAGGGTAGCTGCAATGATCATTACAAAGGAGAGAATCAAGACTTCAGGAAAATACCAGTTGATCGGAAACTTCAAGGAACAAATGAAAATACTACAGAAATTCCAAGGAAAGCAGGTGGCAGATTCACCACCCAGTGATAAGCATTTCATATTGAAGTTCCAAAATATTCTCTTACATTACAAATGATCATTTTTTGCACTTTTAAGGGCAAGGAAAAAAAAACCTTCAAGCGCATTGCTTAAGAAGCTAGCAATAAACCTACGACATTTTATACTGATTGCTTAAATTAACTTTATATGATATGTATAAAAAAATATGAGAGAAAGCAAGGAACTTACAACTGGACTGAGCTTCTTGTTTTTCGATAATGGGGCAATCGACAACTGCTACATTCTTATTGCCGAGCAAAGGCTGAGAAATATCTCCAGAATGGCTTTTCCCACTAATCACCTGAGTAGTCCTGCTATATCTTAGTGTGACAGAATAGATTGACTCCTGAAGTGATGATGGAAATGGCACCTCATCTGGTGGGACATATCTAAGTATCAGCACAGAAATTGCTACCATAGTAAATGCAAGAAGCGTACCCACGCTAACCTGCAAAAAAAGGCAACTTTTAGGAGCTCTATATTGTAGGCACATGCATCCAAGGGCCGCTTAATAAACTTGAAATATAAGCCGGAGGAGCCTAACTCACGGACACCATGTGACATTAATCTTTCTGATAAAGCAAAGGCCTTTTTCTAGAATAGAGAACAGCATAACTAAAAATATGCAGCCTTTTTGCCAGGAATCAACACCTAGAAAAAAAAAATTAGGCCTGTAAACGGCCTATCAACGTTGTATTGCAAACCGTAAATGATCAAACAGTTTATAGCAACAATCAGAGACATATCATTGTATGGTTATAAAAGTTTCCCTTTATGCACTTAACTAAGAATCGGTCATATCAACCAAATGCACTCAAGGCTGGCAAACTACAAGCATTGCACACACACACACAACTGCAGTTTAAATCCACATTCAAATCAAGACACTAATAGTGTGATCCAGACCATGAGGCCCAAATAGACAAAAAAATTTATCCCAATTGCAAGAAATGCTTACTTACCATTCCAGCCAGTTGTGAAACATCCATGAAGAATGCCAACGTTGCAGAAACTATGCCGGTTGCCAATGTGCTCTTGACAGGTACTTGGCTGCGTTTATTAACATCAGAAAAAAAGGATGGCAGTAACCCATCTCTAGCCATTGCCATGAGAATTCGAGGCTGAGAACACACAGGTAAGGGCATTAATATTAAATAATTAAATAACGTAAAAACAAAAAGCATCAAGACCTAGGATTAATCATTTAGTCAGTAAGGGTTTGCATTTTATTATTTAAATATTAGGCTAACAAGCAAGTAGGTTGAAGTGCTGAGAACACACTGGTAAATATTTAGAAGTAATGATTAAAAAGTTGACGTATACCATCCCATTATTATATCTGAAATCATAAGAGCTTATATCAGCAGCAAGAAATCCTAATTGAATCCAAATGCTAGAATAGTTGAAAGGGCTGTCTAGAGCTCTTTAGACCAAATTTGGCTCTGCAATTAGTATGATTACAAGAATTCCAATTTGATACAATCATTTGACGGAAAGAAAGGACATTAATGTGACAATAAATCCGAACAATGAACAACATATTGATGGAATGTTAGTAGAATGGAAAAGAATTTCATGGTAGCACTTCTACCAATGAAACTTGATTAATACCTGAGGAAGAATTGAGCCCATTAATGTTGAGCAAAGAGCAGTAACAGCTCCTACAGTTATTATGTAACTGAAATAACAACAGAAGGTTCCCCATTAAAAAGGTTTCAGAAAACAAAAGATAAATAATTTAGGACTTCAAGGGCACCGTTAATACTCACGCTGCCCATTGCATCCCATGACTAGCAAATGCAGATGAGATGGGAGTGTCAGGATCCATTGCATAATACGGGACCAGACCAACAATCACAATAGAGACCAGCATGTACAACCCACAACAAATGGAGAGAGCTGCTGCAATACCCAGTGGCAAATCTCGTTGGGGATTCTTCACCTGTCATACACGATTAACAATTCTTCAGATCACCAAGAAAGTCAAATAAGGCGCAAACTGCTATAAGAAAAGAAACTATATACCTCCTCAGCAGTGCTGGTAACCGAATCAAAACCAATATATGCAAAGAAGACTGTTGCAGAACCAGCAAGCATTCCATCCACCCCAAAGGGAAAATACCTGTCAGATAAATTAGTTGAATAACAGCTCTTCAATTATCATACAGCATTGAAATACAGCATGAAATGCCAATTACCCAGTAGGAAGTTCATATCCAGTCCATCCAGTCTTGAAACCCAGATAACCACCAGCTGCTATAACAAAAATCATGGCACATACATTTGCAGTGGTGACAATGGCTTGGGCAAGTGTACTCTGCATGAGAGGTGCAGAGAGGTTCCAAATTTATGGTTATGAAGGGGTCATCACCCACACACATACAGAAAAGGAACTGAAAAAGAAAAAGGGGATAGACAGCACCTCCTTGATTCCAACACACAAGAGCCCTGTCACGATGATAACTAGAACTGCAGCACATGGGTCGACCACAACATCAAGCCCGGGAATGTATTGACGAGCTAGAATATTCGGTAGACTACTTTCACCTCCAAAAAGCAAAGCCTAAATGCAAAAATCATAAGAAAATGAGTGCAGTGTAAAATAGGAAACAAAATAAAGCAGCTCCCACCCACAAAACCCTCAAGCACCTTGCCCCCGGTCTCCCAAACCAACCCAGCAAAGAAAAAAAAAAGCCCAAAAATTCTTGAGTTAAAAAAAATTCACTAAACCAGATTAGGTGAAATGCCACGAGCAACTGCTGCACCACCAATTGTATACTCCAGTATCAGAGCCCAACCAATCAACCAGGCGACACTACAAAATGATATTCGATTGGATTAGTGGCTGAATAAATGATAAATAAGCAAGCAAGAAGGACGATTGTAGCACTACAGCTACTTTTTATTCTTTTACCAAATGGAGCAATTAACTTTCTAAAAGCTAAATACTAATATCAACTTTTCAAATTGCAAGAACAAAGAACAACAACACAGTGAGAAATTTGCAAGAAAAAATCAAGAAAACTGCAAATTACCCTTCACCAACACAAATGTAAGAATAGTGATAGGCACTGCCAGCAGATGGGCAACGACTCACTAGCTCGGCATAGCAAAAAGCAGAGAGAGCAGCAGCGATTCCAGCTATTAGGAAGGAAATGGTGAGAGCTGGCCCAGCATGCTCTCTAGCAACTGTTCCAACAAGAATATAAACTCCAGCTCCAATGGTTGATCCAACACCTAATGAAAGTGCACCAAAATTCACAATAAGCT
Organism: Adansonia digitata; assembly: GCA_029448705.1. Classification (NCBI taxonomy): domain Eukaryota; kingdom Viridiplantae; phylum Streptophyta; class Magnoliopsida; order Malvales; family Malvaceae; genus Adansonia; species Adansonia digitata. Next base: position 16,783,845 of record JAQSVH010000003.1, read on the forward strand.
ATCTATCGTAGATGTAAAAATATAAGGAAAAAATAATAATAAGAATCTAAAAGGTAAACTGAACAAAAATAAGCCAACCCTCCCAGTGGAAGAAATAAAATCAAACCAAACATAACTCAAGAATAAGAATAAACCCATACATCAAAATATATACGTACGAGGATAAGTAAAAAAAAAAAATACCAGAAATTAACAACAAATGTGTGAACAAAGATCCAAACCCATCATTTAAAAAAAAAAAAAACACTTGAAGAATACTAAGAACATAAAATCCGGGTCAAAATTTCCCCAAAAAAAAACCTAAAATAAAACGGATAATCAAATATACAGATTGCTCTATATATATATATATATGTATTAAGATCATCAAATTTTTCCAAAAAGCATATAAACCGCACAAAACCGAGAAAAAAGCAGTTAAGAAACACAGATTCAGGATCAAATTCCCCCCCTCCCCCCCCCCCCCCAAAAAAAAGCATAAAATTAACCAAAAAAAAATAAAAATGTAAAATAAATATCAGACTTTCCCACGCGCACACACACACACAAAAAAAGAAAAAAAAAAGCTAAACACACAGATCAATCAAAAAATCCCCCCCCCAAAAAAAACCTATAAAACATTAAAAAAAATTACCGATTGCTATGAGATGAGGAACTGTCAACTCCTTAGCCAACTGATGATGACCCAAACGCTTGGAATGAGCGGAATCTACCTGTTTTCTTCTAACGAAACTCTTTAAACCACCCCATGAAGAACCAAAACCATCGTTTTGGGAATCAACCAAAAAACCCATGAAGAACTTCCACCCAAATATCCCAAATAACTAACGATAAACTATTGAATTAATGGTAATTCACAAACTTAGCTTTTGAAAAAAAAGAAAAAAAGCTACGAATTTATTAACAATAAATTATAAAAGTTATATAAAATAATCTATTAACATTAATATCTGCCCACGGAACACTTAAAATTAATTAATTTTTTCTTTTTCTTAAAAAAGGGAAACAACGCGGGCTGATTTTAGAAGAGAGAAAAAACTTCTGGTATTTCTTGTTTTTTCTCCCTTTGTTCCTTCAATGTTCTACTTGGCTTTTGTTTTAAGGATTGAAACTTTGCTTTTAAAGGTGTAATGAAATGCAATGAAACTGACCGTTGCCCATTGCCCGCTGTTTAAGAACCAGCCAATAATTGGGCTGCCCGGGAATGATTTTCTTGGATATGAATCTACTAGCGCTGGCACCTGTGTCAGGATATGAAGCAATTTTTTTAAGTAAAAATAGTTTTTGTTAAATTTTTAAATTATAAAAATATATAAATAATAATAAATAATTTTCTGTATTAAAATAAAGGTTAATATATTTCATTAATTTTAAATAATAACGTTCACTTAAAATAACTGCATATATTTTTTATTTATTTTTTAAAAAATATTTATTTTTTTAAATCAGTTTTATCCAAACCAAATTTAGTTATTGTAAATATTATATTCTTTTTAAGAAACAAAAACGGTAACCAAATTCCATGGACGGTGCCACGCAGAAAATGTGTTCTATCGATTTTTTGGAGATTTATTTTTTTTTTATTTAGACGTGTTTAATATTATATTTTATAATTTTTATAAATTTGATATTTGATATTTAATTGTTACTATGAAGAATTAAGTAAGAATAGTAAAATAAAATTTTAAAATATTTAAATTCTTCAAAGAAGAATATATAATTTTAGAATATTAAAAAATATATATACAATGAAACTGAGGTAGAACAAATATGGTATAATTAGACGAATTAATACAATTAAAATATCTTTTACAACACAATAATCGAATAGCTTGTTCACCTACAAATATTGAATTAAGCTTTTTACATAATTAATTATTTTTATAAAATTAAAATAAATAGCATAATAGTTATATTTTTTTGAATTAAAAATTTTAATGAGTACTTATAAATACCAATTAAACTTTACTTTAAAAAAAATCCTACTTTTAGATTATATAAAATTTTGATTTGATTGGAGAAGCCAAACACCATAAAAAACATTAGATAGATAATATTAGATATGATATTATTATATTATATAAATATAATATAATGATAATTAAAATATTACATAATTATAAAAATATAAAATAAATATATAAATATTTTTAAATTTATATAATAAAATTATTAATATATTAAAATATAAATAATTAAAAATAATTTAAACATAATTAATATTATAATAAAATACACAACTCTAATATAAATGATGACATTAAAAAAATTATTTTTTCATACACTAATAATAAAATTTTTAATTTTTTAAATAAAATTAAAATATTATTATATTTTTAATTTATTTTTTATTTTTTAAAATATATATTTAAAATACATAATAATATTTTAATTTTATTAATAAAATTTAATATTATTAGTAATATCTTAAATAATTACTCTTGAAAAGATACACGCATTCATGAAAGTTTGAAAGTTGAAACCAGTAGGACAAGAGCCTCAATCAACTTGACATCTTTGTTCAAAAATAAAATGTATTTCTATAGGTGGCAATGTTCATCGTTGGAATCAAAATCAATGACCACTGACAAAAGAATTAATTGTTTTTTGTGACATCATCAATAATTGAGCTCAACTTGGATTGCCTTTTCAAGAAGATTCATTCTGAATCTCAAAATCTTACCATATAATTATTTTTTTCCCAATTTACTGATGTTCTTTAATTATTATTTTATAATTTTTATATTTAATATATTAATTAATTAATTTCATGTTTAAATATTAATTTATATAAAAATATGTTTAATATATTAATTTTTTAAAATTTATTAAAAAATAATAATATATTAAATAAAAAATTTTAAATAATAATAAAATAATTTTTAATGAATATCTATAAAGATCTATTGATTAATTTTTGAAAGTATTAGTCAAATAATGCTGGTAGATACTGATTGATTATGTTTTTAAAAAATTGTGTGAGGGGTTGCGTGTGGGTCCTGCCATTTTTATCACGTGGATTGAAGGCTCTGGATTTTAGGGGAAAAAACTAAGCACACAATTGCAATAAGAAAAGTAATTATTTATTCACTGTACAAAGCTGGAAGACGAAGATATGGGGAAGGAGAATTTTGGTCCTTTCGTTTGGGGTTTGTCAGTTAGCCAATGCCAAGAAGACAACCTTGCTTTTTAGGCGGTGGCCATTGGGATCTTTCAATCGATCCCTGCAATTTTGGACCTATTATACTTAGGCCTAGGCAACCCCTAGCCCGCCCCTTTTCTCTACTTGCAATAAAATAATAACTACACCAATTGGTTCAAAATCCACGAGGAATGGCCATAGTCCCCATGTGGGGCGTGACCGGCCACATTCTCATTTAACGGGGGTGTCGGTCCACCAATCAATCCATTTTTTTTAAAACTTATATGTTGTACAATAAATAATATTAATAAAATAATATATATTTTTAATAAATATTAATAAAATAATTAAAATAAGTTAATTTGTAAAAATTTTATAATTTTATTTTTGAAATTAAAAAATTTCATAATGATGGTTAAAAGGCAAACTTTTTTTATTATTCTATTATTTGATATAAATGAAGAAAGATTTGATATTCGTAACTATAAGATTCAAGTTTCATCCAAAGTACCAGAAAATTCACTCCCTTGATTTAGTAGGAGTTATTTATATATTTTTTAAAATGTTCACAAGTAATATTATTATATTATTTTAATTAAAATTATTTTTTAAAAAATTCAATGAAAGGAAGAGTCAATAAAGAAAAATAACAAATAAAAGATTTAACAATCTCTGTCCTTTATTGATATTTTTTCATTATCTTTTTCTTTTTAATTTTTAAATGCTTTTTTATTCATCTTTTAAAAAAGATAGAACAAATTCTAAACTTATTTTTAAATCATGATTTTTTTTTTTGCAAAAAAATTTGAAAACGATAAGAGAAAATTTTTAAAAAAGTTTAAAATATTTTTTTATATATAAAAATCCACAATCAAGTAAAAAAATTTCCATTAAATATGTATTTGTTAAATTTTTAGTTTAATTATTATAAATTATAATCCATTGAAAAAAATTCTTTTTCTTATTTCTTAAAAGAATAAAGCAACAAGAATAAGAAAAAAAAAGTATTTTCTTTTTCTTTTTCCTTTTTCCTTTTCCTTTTGTTCCTTTTTTTTTGGAGCAACTGCTACGCCACCGTTAGCCTCCTTAATTTGCTCAACCGAACTAGTTTTCTCTTCCTCTGATCAGGAAAGGAAGAAGCCCACCGGCCTCTCATTTTCCCTTTCCTTTTCTTCGTCCTTTTTTCGTCTTCTCATCTCCTTCCTCAGTCGTAGCTGCTCGTATACTTTTGAGGGTTCAAAATTTTGAAAATCATTTAATATATACAGATGATATATATAATGCATTTATATAATAATATAATTAAATTAGCTTTAAAAATAAACTTTATATTTATTTAATTTTTTTATAATTTAATTTTATGTGTTAAGTTTTATTGATAAATATAATTATTAATTTTGATCTCAACAAATTTTAAATTTTTTTAATAAATTATACATTTATTTTTTTAATAACAAATTAAATAAATATAATATATATTTATTGATTAAATTATATTTTTTGATTAAATTTAATATATTAATTTAAAAAATTCTAACTTTCTTCGTCTTTGTTTTCAAATCTCTGAAAAAGAAAAGTAGCTAGCTCTGTCTCCGTCAGTTGCTCAATTGTCGCCATAAAACATCCATTGTCCACAGTCTCAAACAGCACCTCTCAGCGACGCACTTGAATCTCCATTCTCTTCTCTTCTCCCCTCCTCACATTTTTTTTTTCAAACCAGATCAAGTAAATATCTTTTTGCCCATAATATTTTAAAAATACCCCTAACCCTCACTATTCGAAAACAATATCAATAGATGTTTACTTCAATTTAAAGTGAACTTATGCAGTCACTTTATCAGTCTTCTATA
>JAQSVH010000003.1:16886603-16899934 GCA_029448705.1 Adansonia digitata
CCGAAATTTAGTTCAATATAATTAATTCATACAATCATTCTTATAAAGTGATACTTAATAAATTTAAAGTTAAAATAGGAGTAAGCATTAATCAGTGTTTGAATCAATTTAATTGAGTGAACAGATAAATTTCGATTAATTCAATTCAGTTTATTTGATTTTCGAAATTAATTAATTTTTAAAATCGATTTATTTGATTAATTTGATCAACTTAAATTCGATTATATTATTTTGGTTTTAAAATATTTTTCCTATCAGTTCTACCAATTTTAAAAGTTTGAATTTTGAATCCCAACTTTTGCGACCTTTCTCTTCACAACTTTTGCAACCTTTCTCCTCTCTCAAAGAATTATTACCTTTTATTTTTGGGGTTTTAAATAAGACTGAAGTGAGAGGATTTCAATAACTGGGAAAGTAACAAGTATTAGCATGAAAACATTTTATACAACTCTTCCAAATGCAGACTTACCCTATAGAGATTCGCAAATTCTACAAAATTTGGTTAAAATTTTGGCATTGCCTACCAAAAACTATAATTGAACAATTAAAGCTCAAAGAACAAAAAACGATGGAACCATTGAGGCTCACATGAGAACTCCCTCTGTGTTATTAAGGGCTTTCTTTGCAACCTTAAATTTATCATTGACTTTCTTGTTTGTTTTCACAACATACTCCTTAACGAAGAACTCCATGCCTTGTCGAAGAGTTTCGAGCTCGGGCGTGACAGCTATACGTGTGAACATGTTCCATATAACCTTATCGGGATACTCAAAGATGGCCTCGAAAAGCATTCGGAAATGCATGATTCGTTTTCGGGTTAGCATCTGGGGATTGCTCCACTCAACAGTTTTCAAGACTGCAAGGGAAAGAGTAAAAGAGGCAACCATTTCCGCTGTGAATTTCGCTAGATGCATTGACCTTATAAGCGGCATTGAATCCAGCTCTTTGAAGTGATCCCAGAGACAAAACTGTGAGACATGCCAAATTTAAGGTCAGAAAGTAATATCCCAAAAGTTCATTTGGTATGCATAGTAATTCTCAATTAAAAAAACAAAAGGTAGCTGTTCCGAATATCCACCCCAGGTTGATCGATCTTCACATTCATCATACTTAATCCGCAAATGGAAACCAGAACAATACCTGTAAGGTAAACTTGTGGTTTTTGTCATGCTCACACAACTTAGCAGCAAGAACAGTGTAGTACTTGTTAAAAACCTTCTCTTGCAAGCAGCATTCCACGAGAACCCGAATGATATCTCTGTCCTGTATATGTATATTCAAGTTAAATATCGAAAAGATGAAAAGTAAGCATCTCTTTCTCTCTCCTTCTGAAGAATAACAGCAGCAGCCTACCTGCTTTCCGGGCAAATCCAACCTTAAAAGCTTCTCAAACGCGTCGATGTAGTCTTCCCCACTCATTATCACACAAAAGATTGCCCTCCTGGCATCTGTATTCATCCTCTGTGCGGCAGCAAGCTCCAGCATTTTCTGGGCTTCAAGAGCCTCTTTGTCAATTCTGCTGGCAACCTCTTCGACATTATCTGTTGCAGAGGCCATATCCCCAGATAACCACCATTGGCCCTTCTTGCCAGGGTCAAGCAGCTTGCTCCATTTGAGCCCTCTTATTAAAATATCTTCAACCCTTAACTGAATATACCAAAAGCCATACAACAATATGCAAACAAAAAGGAAAAGTGTGTCAATGAAACTGATTAACAACTTAAGAACCTTCATGAGAGAAATGACAAAGAAATATAGTATCATATATACTATAATTGTTTGAAAAGACGCCTGAAGGAAATACCTTTTGTAGCCATTTCTTTATCCGAGTGTGTTGCACTGTATCCTCCTTGGGCTTTTTCTTGTTATTTTTTATATCACATATTGTTTCAAGCATGAATTCCATCTGCGAATGTAACGATATAAGATACTGTAAAATTGAAGAAAAATTAGCATACTAGATCTAAAAGAAAATAAATAAGAAGCTTACTCTTTTGCCGTTTATTTTAGACTCGACATCTCCAGAGGAAGCCTTTAACTCGTTCACCCTATTTTGAACACAAAGAATAAAATTTTTCATAGCAGCAGGATCATCGCCCCTTATTTTCATCCCACAGCCTATCGTTCAATGAAAATTAATGTTAGGAAAAACTTGCTTGTCCAGCATCTGGGCGATTTCTATCTACACATGCATCAACATTATGCTATCATCGAATACCGTTAAAGGATTAATTTCTGCACCATAAAATTTGCAAGAGCATGGCAAATTCAAAGCTTAAGCATTCTTATCAGCATAAGTACTTAGATAATACTTAACAATCAAATTATGAAACAGTTACAGAAAGGCACAATTACATGCACTAAAAGACACATATGTATACACAAACACACAAAATGAAGAGACTTATAATATGCCTTACATTGTAAAACTGTCAGGATGGTAGAAACATCAATCTCTGTCAACCTCTTGCTCAACATCATCAGAAAATCGTATATTAAGTCACTGAGAAGCAATCATCGGAAATAAAGCTATCAGAATGGTGCTTTGAAAACAACAAAGCCATACTGAAATGTATACCAATTAGAATATTACATCCGACCCTAGAACAGAAATGTAATGACCATGGAGCAGCTGGTCTGAAAGATGATAGAAGCTTAAGTTAGGTGAAGAGTCACTAATATTTGCCATGATAGAGAGCATTTGTAAAATGTATGAAGCTCAATAAATTTCATAACTCAGGAACTGCAATGCACGATAATGAAGTCCAATATCTTTCTAAAAAGGACTACTGTTGAAGTTAAAGCAAAATCATGGCTAATGCTCTTCAGCATCCCATGTATCTGATCACACTGTTGATATGATAGGGATACTAAAGAAATGCTCTTAACCATGAACCCGTTCACTTCTTGGAAATGCTTGGATTAAAAGCATCGTAAAGTCAAGTGTCATAATTTTCTAAGAGCACCTACCTTGAGCAAACACCAAATATGCAGAGATAAGATAGCAAAAGAGTGAGATTTCTCAACGACAGGTTGTCTTCTTTGAGATACTCCTCCTGTCAAAAAAAAAAAAGGTTAAGCATTTAGAAATGCAGCAGTGCAACCAGGATAATGATGCAGAACACAAATAAGCTATTGCAAGATTAGCTTATTTAAGAGTCCATTTTGTTACTCTTGTCGAATTTACGGGCTAATTGTAAGATCTTATAGGTCTACGTTTATGTTTGGTAATCATAGTGTGCTCTTTTATCTGTTTTGTATTTAAGTCAAGTTTATCATCAATCACTTAAGACGTTTAATAGAACATAGATAAAATTAAAAACAAAACCTACTAGGACAAAGAGAACCACAGTAAGATACTAAACCCCAATATAAAATGAAAAACCAAACACAACCCTAGATCTATAAGATATTAAAATTAGCCCTACGAATACAAGAGTAACAAAATAAAATCTTAACTAATTTAATCCCAAAATTAGCTTATTTGTGTTCCGCATTAAATACTCTGAAAAGTCCAAAATAAAATGTAATTACGTATGGCTGGCAAATTTAACAAACAGTGCCTGCTTAAAGTCATAACAAAAAAAGAAAAAAATCATGTATTTAAGTATTGATCATATATATATATATATATAATACACACATATTAAGGCTTGAAACCAAGCCTAAGTAGCAATAAAAGTAATTTGAACAAACAAGTACTTAATTCGGATGTCAATACCTCGAAAATCTTGGCAAGTAAAGCCATAAGTTTTGCACTGAAGTCCATGCCAACTAAAGAAGCGATGCCAGCAACAAATGCCGCAAAGACAGCAGCATGCCTTTACGAAGAAACAATAAAGATCAACTACATATACAACTCCTGTGAGGATAAAAAATGAATGTAGGTACAACAGCAACAACCTAAGCTTTCTCCCACTAATTGTAGTCAGCAACAAGCATCTATTGTGCCATTCTACTTTATTAAGGATCACAAGTATTCCCTCCAAACGTAAATCACTATTGATCAAAAGATAAATATGCTTTCCACAGCTGTGCAGCTACTCTTTTGGTCATAGTTTTTATTTTTGAAAGATAGTAACAATGGTTACTATTCATCTAACTTCCATTATAGTTATTCTAACCCAAATAACAATAATACTACTATTATTATCAAACTGCGATAGTTACTATTATTATTAATATATAATCTGTTTCTTCTTTGCATTAACATATATTACATCGAAGATCAGGAAGCAATTATTTCATATTTAAAGTATATAACAATTTCATAGGATATCCAATTAATCAGGAGATGACAAAAAATGAATAAAAATTACTTCACTTGTCACAGTGCAATATCGAGTGCAAATTAAAAATAAAGGACTACAGGCGCATTAAACCAAATTCACAAACATAGCATACACACAAACTGAAAAGTAGAAAAAACTTTAAAGGAAAGATGAAAAAAATTTTACAATAAAGGAAAACTCCTTTTGACTTGATAATATAATGGAGAAATATAAAAATACATAGAGAGGCAAGGTTGTTCTTAACTGTTCATTGCCACGAGGACCATTATAACAGGATGCCAGGACCTCTTCACTGATAATCTGTGAGCTGACACTGCGACTAGCGGACTGCCGAAGAGTAAAATGATATAATTGACATTATATTGTTTACATTTCAAATGTAAAAGCAGATGATACTACATAGGCAACTGCATGCTAATAGAAAATCTATCACAAGAATGGAACTGTTTTGTAATGATAACAAGTTCCTTATATTAACTAACAAACTCATAAATGCAGCTTATATCTATTGCAGTGAGATTTGGAAGGCAAGATATCGAGTATTCTATCGAAACAAAAAGCTACAAACAGCATAGCAGCATACACGAAAAATTGTGGCCATTTCCCCTGTAATTGATTCCACATTAGATTCAGAAAGCCTATTAAGAAGACCTGGAACATAGTAAAAACAGGCCAGATGTCAAATTTAAAAAATGAAAAGAGAAAAAAAACTAAAGCTCATCAAATCTGAATATTCATACCTCGAATACGTCTGCGCATTTGAGTCTGTTCTTCTGATTCATTTCTTGCACGGGATCTCAAGTGAGGAGCAACATATTTTCCACTGCCCTCCATTGCAGGTGCTTTGGCTGAAGCTTCACCCAATGGTACCTCTGCATCGTGGCATTCAGAAGGCTGGGGTACACAAAAGGCTATCTCACCTGCAATGTCACCTCCTTCTCCTTGCAGCAAAGACTTTCTCTTCCTACGCCTCTTTCGTAAAGCTTCCTTGGCAGGAATTTCTTCCCCTGCTGTCGCTGCATACTCTTCCCGCTCAGAAGCTTCAATACTTAGGTCATGTGTAATATCATCTTTGATAGCCTTCTCCACTGGCTTCTTTTGTGTATTACTTGAAGAATGGTCCACAGCTTCCTCACTAGAAAATCCTTCATATGGAACTTCTTCATTCCAAGATTCAGGAGCAGCTAGAACATCTTGAAATAAAAAATTAAGTCCGTCATCATCTCCCCTTAGTTTACCACCATTCACCTTGAGTTTCTTAGCAAGTTTCCTCTCCATTTCCAAGTCCTCTTGAGCAAGCATGTCAGAATTTGGCATCTCCATTTCAAGATACTCCTCGAACTTAGTTTTCGAAGTTCTTTTCAAACCCTTATTCCCTTTAGCTATCTTTGATTCATTAACAACGTGATCTTCCTCAGACTTCAATTCACTAACTCGTGGCACATTATCATTTTCTTTAAAAAACTGACTCTGTGAATTCTTTATTTTGTTCCCCTTTTTCAACTTTGAATCCCCTGATTTTCTCTTCATCCTTTGTGATTTCTGTATTTGTCAAATTAACATCATATAACAGAAAGAGTGATGCTACTTGTCCCACAACTTTTATCCTAGTTATTATCACTCCTTTATTTTACATATAGTTATCGGATAAATTCAACAGTGCGAGCTGCAATGCATGATGGGTATTTAAATTCTTAATTAAAATCTTAAAATTGAACCCATAAATTATTGAAATTCCAGGTGCAGCAAACATATTTCCCGAACAAAAAATTTATATCTTTGAGGAGCAAACCCAAAAAAAAAAAAAAAATTTCAAAAGCTACCTGGTCTTGAAGCCATGATTGATGTTTCTTCTGATTTTTAGCTAACTGAGATGCCTTTCGCCTTTGCCGGCGTGACTTAGTCTCTGTGGCAGAATATGAACAACATTATAAAAGATAATTCTTGTAATTCTCAAAACAATAAATTAAAAACGAAATTAGAAAAAAAAAAAGCAAATAACAATAAATTGAACCATGAAAAACTTGCTTACCCATGATTCAGAACTAAGCTTAATCCAAAGAAAATAAACTGCAAAAAGAAGAACCAGCAATGAAAAAAAGCATAAACTTTAATCAAATGGATTATCAACGAGAAAGTAAAAAAGTAACTATAATTCAAGATAACAATTTTCTTTCATTCAAAATCAGAACTGTGAAGTTCAACTGAACCAATTAGAGTAGTTTAAGAGGGGAAAAAAAAAGGAAACTTTTTAGGGTTAAATTAAATTGCTAAAGCAAACATTTTTATTCACAAAAATAAAGAGAGAGAGAGAGAGAGAGAGTACATGGCAGAGAGTAAAATGGAGATTTTGGATCAGAAACAGCCTTGCTCGGTGGGTCTCCACCAAGGCGGCGAACAAGACAGAGGACAGCGGAAGAGCAGCGGCTGGTGGTAGATTGTCCGATTAGAGGAGAGAGAGTGTGTGTGTGTTTTTAAGAGGGTTTTGCCAAGTATGATATTAAAAAATAACTCGTCATCCCAAAGAAATAAGTAAAAATTCATTATAAAAAAATAAAAAATAAATAATTTATATATATTTTTCATATATATTGTCCATTATTTATTTATAATATTTATATATATATATTTTATTCTAGTATATACTTTATAATTTTTTTATCGAAAGCCTATAATTTTTAGTTTCTATACTTTTATACCAATTTAAACTTTAAGCTCAACTATTTATTCACTAATTTTTAATTGAGATATTAATGAATTTTCAATCATTAACTTAAATTTTAAAAATTTAAAACAAATCAAATCAAAATTATAAAATATAAATATAATAAAATCGAACATCATAATTTTATTTCATATTTTAAATTAAATTAAATTATTTATTTTTTATTAATTAGATTAACCTAAAATTTATATTAAAATAATATTAAAATATTTATTTTATATTAATATTTTTATATTTTATAATTAATTAAAATAAAAAAAATTTTATTTGTAAGTCGTAATTAATTTCAGTCTGGCCTGATGTTTAGATTCAATTCAATGCAGCATAGACTTTGTCAAACCGCGCGAATAGTCTATTACTTGTGACTACTCATTGGTTACTTCCCAGGTGGGCCGATTGGCCCAATTCTCAAACGTGCCGACAGCTATGATCTAGCTGTTAGCAATTAGGAAAGGCCTGAAAAATTCACGTTAATGACCCTTGATCAATTCACAAATTAATCTCCGTCCTGAATCTATTTGGAATCGGATGTACGCTTGTTAAAAACCCTTTTGAAATCTGCTCTCACCATTGCATTTGTTCTTATTGTTATTGGGCTTTTCTTTTTTGAACAAATTATTCCCAAGAAAAATGGAGATTTGCGTTGCTATTGCGGCAAAATTTCCGAGTACATAGTTGTTCCAATCGAAAACCAGATTAATTACGTATTCAAGCGTGATGAGAAAGTTGCAAATTTGAAGAATGGAGTTGAGAAGCTCAACGATGCAAGAGAAAGGGTGCATCATTTAGTTGAAGAAGCACAAAGAAAAGGGGAAGAGATTGAGCAGGATGTTGGAAAATTGTTGACTGTCGTCAACGAAAAGCTTACTGATCGAGCTCAAGAAGGGGATCTTAGCGAAGCCAAGAACGAGTGTTTCTTTGGGTTTTGTCCCAATTTGAAGACTCGTTATCAGCTAAGTAAGAGAGCCGAGAAAGATAGCAAGGCCATTGTTGAACTCCTGAACGAATCTGACAAATTCAAATCAGGCTCGGCTTCTTACCGCCGAGCTCCACTGGAGATGATGACCACATATGTGAAAGGTTTGGAGGCCTTTGAGTAGAGAAGGCTCGTATTCGTCGGGGTATTTGGGGCCTTAAACGATGCTGCTGTCAACGTTATAGGATCTATGGGATGGGTGGTGTAGGAAAGATCACTTTAGCTAGACAAGTTGCGGGGCAAGCCAAGGAAGCAAAGTTGTTTGATACCTTGGTGATGGCACCCGTAACTCAAAACGCAGAGACAGCTGAAATTCAACAAGAGATTGCAGATAGGTAAGGCCTGGAATTTCATGAAAAGACTATCTCTGTTAGAGCGGACCGATTGCACGAAAGGCTGAAGAAAGAGAAGAAGGTCCTTATTATTTTGGATGATTTTTGGAAAAGCCTGGATTTGGAAGCTGTTGGAATTCCTCGCGGAGGTGAAGAAGATGGCTGCAAAATTTTGTTGACTTCTTGAGATGTAATTGTCTTATCCATGATTGATTCTAAGAAAAATTTTGCTGTAGGTGTTTTGGAGGAAGAGGAAGGCTGGAACCTGTTTAATAATATTGCTGGTGATCGTATTGTTGAAAGTCCTGAATTGTATTCTACGGAAATTGAAATCGCTAAGAAATGTGCAGGACTGCCAATCGCCATAGTTACAGTTGCAAGGGCTTTGAGAAATAAGAGTCCATTCCAATGGAGAGATGCCTTCAGCAACTAAGAACACCGTCCTCAAGAAATTTCACCGGGATACCGGCAACGATTTATTCGGCTATAGAGTTGAGTTACAATTATTTGGAAGGTGAGGAACTTAAGTCAACTTTCTTGTTGTGTAGTTTACTATGTGCCGACACTCCTAATATTGTTGAAATATGGCATGGGTTTGGGTTTATTTCAAGGTGTAAATACAATTGAAGAAGCAAGAGACCGAGCATATTCATTAGTACATCAGCTTAAATCTTCTTGCTTGTTGATTGACAGATTTTTTGAGGATGTTTTCTCAATTCATGATGTTGTTCGTGATGTTGAACTATCCATTGCATCCAGGGAGCGGGGTGGGTTTTCATTAAGAAATGAACTTGGGCCAAAAGACATATGGATGCGCTAAAAAATTGCATTTTCATATCATTGTCGCACAACAATTTTGTCAAGCTTCCTGAAGAGCTTGAATGTCAACAACTACAGCTTTTTTACATTTGTAATTCGTTTCCTAATCTGGAAATTCGGGACAATTTTTTCGCAGGGATGAGAAAGTTGAAAGTCTTAGATTTGACTGGTCTGCACTTTTCATTGTTACCTTCGTCGGTCAGTCTTTTAGCAAATCTTCGAACATTGTGTCTGGATCGAACCATTTTTGAAATTATCAGTATCATCAGAGAGCTGAAGACAATTGAAATCTTTAGCCTTTGTGAGTGTGAAATTCAAGAGCCGCCAAGGGAAATAGGGCAGTTGTTTCGGCTTAGGTTGCTATGATTTGGGTCAGAATCGCAGACTGAAACTGATTCCACCAGGGATGCTATCAAATTTGTCTGGATTAGAAGAATTATGTCTGGAGAATAGTTTGCTGAATGGGAAGTCGAGGGCAATGCTAGTCTCACTGAGTTGAAGCATTTATCTAGGTTGACCTCTCTGGATGTACATATTCCTAATGTCCAAATTATGCCAACAAGGTTGTTCCCCGAAAAGTTGAAAAGATTCAAGATTTTTATTGGGGATGTGTGGGATTGGTCTGAGTATAAGAGGGACTCGTCAAGAATATTGAAGCTCAAGTTAAATTCGAGCATTCAGTTGGACAACTGAATGAATCAAAACTTTACTGAAGAAAACCGAAGATCTCTATGTAGATGATGTGAGGGATATCAAGAATGTACTTTATGAGTTAGCTGTTGAAGGGTTTCCCCAATTGAGGTATCACCATGTCCAAAATAGTTTGACAATAAAACATATCATTAACTCCGCGGAGTGGGTTCCCTGCAAAGCATTTCCCATCTTGGAGTCATTATCTCTTACAGCATATGACGAATTTGCAGAAGATATATCATCGTGACACTGTAGCAGGATCTTTTAGCAGACTAAAATTCATAAAGGTTTCAAGTTGTGATATATTGAACAATTTATTCTTACTGTCGACAGCCCGAAATCTTTTCCAACTTCAAGAAATTGAAGTAACTTACTGTGAGAACATGACAGAGATTATTGCTGAGGACAGAGAGGCAAACATTGAAGAAAATGAAGCAATTAATATACTAGAGTTCTCTCAGCTGCGCTCCTTGATACTTGCATGTCTGTAGAATTTCACTTGCTTCTGCTGGAGAAAGGAAATGCTTTCAACATCTAAACATAGAAGAACTTAACGGACTCCTGACACGAGGTCCGAGGAAAAGACACTTTTCAAAAAAAAGGTACTTGTAAGGTGATTTATTGATTAATAATACTAATAATTGAATTTGATTGTATCGATCCCAAAATTATGTACAGTGATTTAGTGACTCAAAAGAAAAAAACAATTTTATTGATGTATAAATAGGAAAGAGAAAGGGGGTGCAAACTGCAAAAGTTGTTTTGAAAGGAGGATTAATGAAGGTTGAAACTAATTACTGACTAATCAATGACATAAAGACAGTTTTTATAATTTGTAAAATTTCAAAAAAAAAATGCATTTGAGTTTTAAGGGTTTAATTATAGCCTGACATGCATGGCTATTTAGCGCTTTAGTCATTTTTCCTATTGATGTAGATCACAAAAATTGAATCATGTTATATCTTGTGTTTTTTCTTTTATTTTCGCATTCTAATATTAATTTTATCAGGACGTGTTTCCGAACTTGGAGTACTTAAACCTTCGCTCAATCAACGTTGAAAAAATATGGCATGGCCCTTTTCCAGCAACTTGTTCAAACTTTCAAAATTTAACGACATTCATTGTGGAAGGCTGTGGCAATTTGAAGTGCCTTTTATTGCCTTCTATGGTTCAAAGTTTTCTGCAACTCAAAATGCTCAAGATTACTAATTGTAAGATGGTGGAAGAAGTAATAGTTGCGGAAGAAGAAAAACTAAGCAAGATGATATTCCCTAAACTAGAGTCATTGTGGCTCCATGACCTTCCCAAGTTCACAAGATTCTGTTCTGAAAGTTTAACCGAATTCTCTTCTCTAAGTGAGTTGTTTATAAGAAACTACCCTTGTTTGAAGTTTGAAGGTGTTTGTCTCGGGCTTTGCAAGTGCAGGCAGACAGTAAAAAGAAGAGGCAAGGAAGAACAAGTCAAAGGAGAGCATATATGCTGACATACCGGTCCTTTTCGATGAGAAGGATTTTCATTATTCCCTTCTCTGTTCTTCCCATTTATATAGAGGTTCTTGCTTTCCTAGCATTCTAAAATTGGCATTTCCTTAGCTTTTTTTTCCTTGTACAATATCTTCTTATATGGTCAATTATAATTCCAATCAAATTTGTGTAGTTGGCACTTCCAATGTTAAAGCGACTGGAAATTTATAAGATGGCTAGCTTGGAAAAGATATGGCATGAGCAACTTCCTGTGGATTCCTTTTGCAATTAGTTGGACTCCTGCGAGAAGTTACTGAACGTTTTTCCATTTAGCATGCTGGAAAGACTTCGGAGTCTAGAGATATTAAAGATAAACAAGTGCGGTTCCCTACAAGAAATATTTGAATATCAAAGATTCGTTGCCCAGGAATGAAGTGCTGCAAAAGCCACTCAATCAACTGCAGTGGAAGCAATTACTAAGTTTGCATTTCCTCAAGTGAGGCTCTTACGATTGATCAAGCTACCGAAATTGAGGAATTTCTACCCAAGAATGTATTCTTCAGAATGGCCATCATTGAAAAGAATGTGGGTGAGAGCATGTGATCAAGTGGAGATCCTAGCTTGAAAGAACTCCGTGTAAAGACCCAATTTCAAATCCTAATTCAACAACTCTTGTTTTGGGTCAACAATGTATGACCAAATCAACTTCAATTTATTGTGTGCTACTTTTGGCAAGCCAGTTGTTTTATTTGTTTAGTGGATTCTCCTTCAGTTACAATTCCATTTCATAATGGAGGGTTTTATATGCAGCTTGCCGACATCATGGATGCTAAATAACCATTTTCTCACTTTGAGTATTTTTACAAAGATAGACCATTGGTTCTCTAGAATATTAGGAAAACTTCCATTTGCCAAACAATCCTCAACTTCGGGTATATATTCTAAAATGAAGAGGAAGAAGAAGAAGAAGAAACTCTTCTCAACTTCAGGCATATGTTTAAAAGAAGAAAATGAGGGGGAGAGAGAGAGAGAGATCATTAGTAGCTTTGCGATAATATTAGATTGAAGAGTTACTTGATTTTGCTTCATGTACAAAAATTAATTGATAATTGACCCTTGCAAGACGGTTTATTGGATTTAAATCTGGCTGGATAGCTGATGGAGGTTGAACTATTTTTTACATCCTTTTAGATAATTTGCATCTTTTTTATTAAACATGTTCCTTTCAATTACACAGGTTACATTCCCTAGCGTAGAAGAGCTGATATTGAATAGAAATGAAATGATGAAGGCGATATGGAAGGGACAGGCACCGACAGAGTATTTCTGCAAATTAAAAGTTCTTCAGCTCAGTGGGTTTCTCAAGCAATCATTTACTTCACTATCTTGTTTCTTTAGTTCATTACAGAGTCTCGAAACTCTTGCTATAGGTGATGCTTCTTTTGACAAGATATTCCAATGTGAAGGACTTACCGGTGAGGAAAAACATGCACGGACATTTCATTGCTTAGCTGATTTTAAGCTGTTTATATTTCCTGAGCTGATGCATCTTCAGAGGGAAGGATTCCAACCTGGACAAATGTTCCGAAATCTGAGAACTTTAGAAGTTCTGGAATGTGACAAATTGAAAAATTTAGGACCATCTTCAGCTTCTTTCCAAAACCTGAGCATGTTGGAAGTATCGAAATGTCATGGGTTCATAAATTTGGTAACGGACTCGACAGCTAAAAGCTTGATGCTGTTAACTAGAATGAGTATAAAAGATTGCAAAATGATAGAAACAATTGTTGCATGTGAGGGCGATGAAATAAAGGATGGAATTGTTTTCACTTGTCCACCAAACCCAGAATGCTTTTGCTCCGCGAATTACCCCGTTGTCTTCCCATCCTTGGAAGAACTAATCGTGATGCAGTGCCCAAAGATGAAGATTTTCTCAAATGGAGAGTTAAGTACAACAAAGTTGCAAAAAAGTGCAGACGACAGAACCTGAAGCTGAAGGGCATTCGGAGGGCTGCTATACGACCACCATAC
>JAQSVH010000003.1:16900034-16928808 GCA_029448705.1 Adansonia digitata
GCTTAGTGGACGCAAGATAATAGTTTATTGATTAAAAACCTTCAAAATCTATTGGTGATTGTACTTTGCTTTTTAGACCATTTTCAATTCTTTCGGCTTTAAATTAATTTTACTTTAATTTCATTAATAGTTATTAATAATATTGTTAATGTCATGTATTTATAGAACCCAATTTTGCAGTATGGCGGCGAGTGATTTTACGGTGTGATGATAACTTCTTTAAGTCTTATCAAATTCAATCTAAAATTTTTAAATACATTGGCAAATTCTAACTTAATTCACTAAAATTATACAAAAACAAGATTTGACGCGTTGGCATGGATGGGATGGGATGGGATGGGATGAGATTGGATATTTTAATTCTAATATGAACTTAGAAATTTTAAATAATTTGTTTAAATTTTAATTTAATTTAATTTAATTTGATAAAAAAATAATTATTTGAATTTAAAAATAATAAGATCTGAAATGGTTTAAATCTAAAATAATTTATACTCATAATGATTTAAACAATAAATTAAAATAACCTGAATTAAAATAATTAAACTTAATAAATTAAAATGTTAAACTTAATTGACTTAAACCTAATTGATCAGAATATTAAACCTGAAATGACCTAAACTAAAATGACCTAAACCCGAATACCCTAAAGATAAAATGACTTAAAATCAAAATGATCTAAATTCAAAAATAACTCAAAATTTCTAAACCTGAATTAATCTAATTCGAATTGACTTGATTAAAACCAACCAGATCAACTCAATTAATAGGTCTAAATGGGATAACTTGGCAAGGTGACTTTGGGACAAACCTATTCATTAACTGAGTTATTCATTTGATATAATTAAAGTTGGCTTTAGATATGATATTTTAAGTTTTTAATTAATAAAAAATATTTTATTTAAATTTAATTATAAAATATATAAATATCAATATAAAATTTTTAAAAAATATTTTAATATATTTAAAACAGTAAAAATGAATTTTTTTTAAAATCTAACAAATCAAAATAAACTGAGCCTTTAACAAAATAATTTTTTTTATTATCAAATTTGATCTGACCGATCCAATTTATTAAAAACTTTAATTTAAATTTTGAGGTATATAATTAATAAGCATGGGAGTGCTACATGATTTAGCTTTGGTTTGTTACCTTCAATAATTGCTTTGACAATGAACCAGGCTAAAACTTGTGGCCCTTTTTTTCATTTTTTTCCCCTCTGTTTAGATTTAAATTCGGTCACCAGCTTCCTTTTTTAGTAACATCCCCCACTTAAATAATGTTACAATTCTCAAATAATTTATTAAATTACGTACACAAAAACAAGGACATATTGTAAGGACAATTCTCTTAGACCTTTTTCAATTTATAATTCCCAATCCTTTTATCCGTTTTAGTATCATTCCAAACTTTAGGTCAATAATTACGGTAACCTTACAAGTAAATTAAGAAGGAATTAGATATATTTTTATCGTTAAGAAGAATGTGACATTTACTTTAATTTTATCAATTTTAATGCATAAAAACACTGACATTTTCTGTTATTATCCTTCTAATTTATGCACAAAAACACTAAAAATTCCGGTATATTTTTAGTCGTTTGTGCTTATAGATTTCTTTTAATTTTTGACCTTCTACTCTTACTTCGTCTGTGGAGAACATCAACAAACTTCCAAATTAAAATCTTATCAAAATAAATAATAATAATAATAATAATAAATCGAGTATCAAGCTGAAATACGAAGGAAACAACATGCTTCTTGCGTGTTCTAGAGTATGTCAAGTTAGAGGTTAGAAGCTTGACTGAGCCGAGTTTAAGTTATACGATGTTTAAATTCAATTTATAATTTGAAGTTTGAATTTTTTTTAATTGAATTAAATTTTATTTTTAAAGTTTGAGATTCGAGATAAAAATCAAATTGTTGATATTTATTTGATTAAACTCGTTTATCGTACAAAAAATGAGTTTGATTTTTAAGTTTGACTTCAAACTTAATTATTCGTACAAGAGCTTTATATTCTAATTTGAATTGAGATTTTTAAAAATAATTAAAAAAATTTTTTCAATTAAACTCACAAATTAATCAAATCTAACTACCAAGATATTAAAAATTCGATTCACTCGATAACTTAAACTTCACTTAATAATAATTAAATTCAAAATTTTTTGACCCGAACACAAATAGTAGGACCATTTATACCTCTATTCTAAAGTGACAACTGAATTTATTTGTTTGCACTAATTATTTTAAAATCAAATTATATTAAATTTAAAATTTTTAAATTTAATACGAATAATTTACGAATATAATTTAAATTTCTTTTCACTTTTAGAATCCAGAAAAGGTGTAAACACGCGCACAAAAACAGCGTACGAAAAATTGTTCTTAAATCTGACATTAGATATTATACAATAATCTCGGAGTGAGTGATGAGCACTGTCCACCCCACGAACATGTCGGGAGCCAGCCATGGTTCATTCACTTACCAAAAATGTTCTGTAATTCTTATTATTATTGTAATTATTATTTAATTTAATTTAATAATAGTAACAATAATGAATACTGACTCTGCTAAAATAAAAGAGATGATTAGGGACAATGGGGACAGAACACAGTACTTTCATGTCCTTTTACGCTTTGTCTTTATTATAATATTATATCACTTTTTTCATTTTTTTTTTAAATCCTACAACTAGATTAATAGTGCCCTCTGATTCTTATGAGTAATATATAAATTTTCCCATTCTTCTGCAATTTCTTCATTCAAAGCCAAGAACCAAACACAAATTTCTCCTATTTTGCATTTTTTTTTTTGCTGCTATGCTTTTAAGTTAGTACCTTTGCTCTGTTTTGGAACTCTGTTTTCTAGAGGAAAAAAAAGGTTTGTTTATTCTCGGGAAAATTAAGGAAAGTGTGCTTTTGTTTGTGGCTGGAAAAATGTATGCAGAGACGGGGCTGTTTTTCCCTTACATGCAGAACTTTGTTCAAGATTTTCAGCAGTTTGAAGAGTATTGCAAAACCCAGAAACACAATGCTTCAATGGTATTTTGAATCTCTCAATCTGTCTATTTTCTTTTTTATCTTCTTCTTTTCGCTTTGATTGCTTTCGTTTCTTTGGGTGATCTCCATTTGTTTGATTGGGGTCTAGTTTTGAGGTGGGTTTTAGCTTTGATTGTCTATATATGAAGAACTGGGGTCTTTGATATTTGATTCTGTGTTTGATTTGTTCTTTCTTTGCTGCAATGGTTCTTTAATTATTGCTGGAGAAATTCTGTGTTTCAGTTTAAATTTCAAGATTTTTGAGTGATTTTGATAGTGGAAATTCATTTTCGACATATTAAAGATTTCAAATTTTAAGAAATTTTTAGTTCATGATCCTCTTTAATGAGTGAAGAAGAACAGTTGGAAAAAAAAAGTATTTTGGAAGCTTCAGACATGGTGTTTTATGCTTTTTGGGTTCTCACCCAAAAAGGGGAAAGTGGGGGACTTTAATTAGTTTATTCTCCTTTTTTTTTAAAAAAAAAAAAAAAGAAACTTTCTCAGTAACCAAACAAAACGAGGCTGAAATGGAAAAATGACAATTTAAAAGTAATCTTTACATGTTGGATCTAGAGAAAAAGGAAAGAAAACAAAGAAAAAGTTGGAATATAATTGGAAAATGATTTCCATGACATGAGCTCCTTCTTCTTGAAGATTTCTTCCATTTTCTTTTAACTTTTTTATGGGAATTACTTATTGGATTTTTCACTTTTTAGCCCACTAAAGAAAAAGAAAAAGCCGTTTATTTATTTAATCTTTAAGATTTTTATATCGAATCATTGTTTTAGTCAGCAAAAGTTCGTATTCAACTGTTAATGATGCTTTGTTTGTTAATCTTTCCTTAATCGATCTGTTCGTGTTCGAATGTAGAACAACCTGGTTCAGACCTTGACGATATCCGAATATGACTTGGGAGGTGAAGGTGATCTGTTCAAAGCTCCGGAACCCATCATCGAAGAACCAACCATGGAGCTCGATCCCATGACTGCAGCTATCTCGTTAATGTCATGTGGCGGCGATGATGTCATTACTTCACAAGAATTTGAGGCTGCGGATATCGAATCGATTCAAAATGAGCAGCTTTTAGAGGTTCTCTACGAGTGTGAGAAGGATCTGATAGCGCAAGCAGCAGTGGAAACACGGCTGGAAGAGGTCCTGGATATCAAGATTCCCGTTGTGAAGACGGACGAAAACCAAAATCACAAAAACGAAGCGGTCTGCGATGTAACATTCCAGAAAAGTGTCAGCTCGGGCAGTTTAAGCTCGATGGAATGGATGCAAGGGGCTGCAATCAAGCCTAATTTTCTGGATTTTCCGGGAATGGATTTCAGTTCTGTGTATGGAATGAGAAGAGCATTTAGCGAAGGAGATATGGAGGTCAGCTTTAATCATTTTTGCGTTATATTTTTACGTTTTTACTTGTCCAGTGACTGGTGTGGAGGCTGGGAATACCATTTGCTTTCTTAAAGTTAATCTGATTTTAGACTCGATTCATTTAGCCGATGCACCAATTTTTAGAATGTTAAGAGCTTCTTCCTTGAATTACCGGGACGTTAGGGTTACTTTGCTAGCATGTTATAGGACTTTAGTAAATACGTTATAGAAGCCACTTATGGACACAACAGTGTTTATACCTTACCAAAATCACCCCAAGGAGCAATTTGGATCAATCTCCGAAATTCAAACATGTTCCGTCTTTTGTCTTTTAAAAAAGAAAAAAAATCGAGTGATTTATTTGTTGTTACCATCTTAAAAACCGAACTGAATCAAGTGAGTTGTAAAATTATAGTTTGATCACTAAGCATGTGTCGTCTTTGTAACAAAGTTTAGCATCTGAGAAACTTTTAGATGTTTCTGGCCATTTCTACAGGATGGGATTGGGTCATTTGATACTGAGTTTTTAATGACAGACTCTTGGCAATGGTAATGTGAGCATCATCCGCTCTCCGCATGACCGACCATTAATCGTCAGCAGCTGTTCTACAGAAGAACGAAAGGAAAAGCTCTCTAGATACCGGAATAAGAGGACAAAGAGGAACTTCGGAAGGAAAATCAAGGTAAACAGAAAAAAAATTACGATATCCGTTGCATTTATTGCTTAGCTTTTAACATCAAACAAGATGACTTAATTGCCTAAACTGTTCGCCAACGAGTACGTGTATGGACTCAATGGTTAGTTTTCATATTCCATTTGAGACCCTTTGTCGTACTTCTGTACCAAAACTCATGGCATGGTTTTCTTTGTCCAGTATGCTTGCAGGAAGGCTCTCGCGGACAGTCAACCAAGGATCCGTGGAAGGTTTGCAAGGACTGAAGAATCTGACAACTCCAAGAGTCATAACTGTTGACTAATTAAATAAATTACCAAGTAAAGCTGGAATGAAGACGTAGCTAGGACCGATGAGGTAATGGAAAAACGAAAACGACCAGTGTCAAACTCAGCATATATAGCCCTTTGTGGAAATGTTAGATAGGTGAATGCTTAAATAAACCCGGAACCGAGCTCCCGAGAAACAGTTCTTATCGTATTCACTGTAATAACGGAAATCGCCAAGTCGGATGTACATAGTGTTTGTTCAATAAAACGGCAGAGCAGAAATTTGTACTTGTTCATATATGTTCTCTATAAAACATGTTTTTCTGCATCTTGGTCCTCGTTTGATCGCATTTGGTAGTTTTATAAAAGTTTCTGGTTTTGTTCTTTTGCAACAATCAAGGGCTCGTTTCTAATGAAGCTGCCCTTTCCTGGGAAAAAAAGCTTGATGGTAAAGAATAAATATAACTTATGTTACCCGAACTTTGAGTAAATGTTAGATACAACTAATAAATACGTATTTGACACTGGTATCGAATATGAGAATTGCTGAGGTCTTTTTGGTGAGCTGGCGGTTTAGGCCCTTAGGTTTACGGTGTAGGAGCTGGAAGGGGCCTCGGAATCCAGGGGCAAGCCAAAAATTTTATTTGGGCGCTGTTCAATATTAATAGAATTATTGTAAAAAAAAAATAATATACGAGACAATAATTTTAACTTACTAATATAATTTTCATAAAAAAATTTATTTCGTAACTATTTTTGTATAAAGGTTATAATAATTTAATTTTTTATTTTTTTTATTATTACCATAAAAAATATTAATTGTAATTGCCATTAGAATATTTCTTTGATTGATTGATTGAATGAAGTAAATATCATGTATAAATATGATAATATTCAATTAAATAAGAAATTAAAGAAAATTAGATAAACAATGATGGAAGTCTGAAAATGATAAGTTTAGCAAAGTAATCATATCAATGCATTAATTTTACAAAGAAATCACCAAAATCTAAAGAAAAAGATCTTGATGTTAAACTTCAACTAGAAAATTTCCTTTCTTCTCATTGAATAAAGATCTTCCTAATTGAAGTTTTAAGAATTTTGGGGGGTCAAACTAAAATTTTCCCTTTTTCGCTAATTGAGAAGAACTGCTACATAGTGCTACCTTTTAACTTTCAAGAATCTAGGGGTTCAACGCATTTGCCAGCCCCCTAGATTTGCCTCTGCTCGGAGTGGACTTAACAGAATAGGGTTAGAGGGCGCTAAAGAGGTGAGCCTTCGGCATATGCTCTGATGCTAAAAGTTGGTGCTTGGAGGAGAAGGAAAGATGAGGGGACACTCTCTTCCTCCCTGGTCTCTACCCTCTCTGTGCTCTCAACTCTCCATTTTCAAATATTGACGTCAAAGCTTGCATCGAAAACTCACTTCCGATACCCTGTTCCGTCCTTACAAGACTCCCTCTAGCTCCTACACCATACTCCCAAGGCCCTAGATTGCCAGTACACCCAAAAAAAAAAAATGCAAATCCTAAGGGTCCTAATCACGTAGCATATAATCCATGCGCACAAATGCTTCTATTGCAGCATGAGCTTATCTGGGAATATAATTGATGTCTTCCTATTGGACTGCAATGGCTGCCAATCTGCTTACAGAGCCAATCTTTTATCATGAAAAGAAAGGTTTTGGATTTTTTTCTATGATGGCACTAAAGCATATTATACCTGTCAATGATTTTTTTTTTTTTTAATTTTGATTATTATGTTTGATGTGTACATTTAGGTTTCAATGCTGGGATGATTGCAGAAACTCTAAATCATTTTGTCCTAAAGTAATTATTACTGGGAGAAGTTTAATGTCCACCATTCATTGCTTACCAAAATCCCAACATGTGGACAAACACAGAAGTAACTCACATAGGTAGTAACATCATTCTTAACAGTAAATTGAGCGAACACGTGGTGAATCTAAATTTTATGTTAGGATCAACATCAAAAGATAATCCAGTTACAAAATTTCGAAAATCAAAACAATTTTTTTGGCTGTGTTAGAGAAGTAGTCAAGTTAGATATAATTTTATAATTTAATACTATTAAAAATTTTTTTGTTTGTTCTAATTTCAAATTAAAAAGATAAAAATATTTAATTTAATAATAAAAAATTAATCTATACTTCTAATTTCTAAATACAAAAAAAAAAAAAAAAACCTTTTACCTAGTTCAAGACTCAAACTTTCACCTAATTCATGGGTCAAGACATAAACCAGTACATGGGTCAGATTGAAATAGGTTCCAGCCTAGCCCAAACAAGATTATCAGATTTTTTTTTTTCAGTGTCCAATATCAAATATAGACAATCTTTTTGTCGGGCGTCAACCTATAAAATGCAAAGCATTACAACACAAACTAATCAAATTTTAGACACAATAATTAAAAGATCAATCCCTCCTGACACAGAATATATCACTTAAATTATATTAATAATAGTTAAATAAACCAGACAGGGCCGACCAGCCATACCCAAAGCCTAACATGTTTTTTAAAACGGAAATCATTTTTTACACGTCTATTTTTTAAACTTAATATATCAAGTCTTTCGAACTTGAATGAATACCCACCCTTTCAGCAAATCTAATTTAGATATGCTAATGCTAGCTCATAAAAGAGAGAAATGATCAAATGCAGAGCATTTCATTCATCTGAATCAGAAATCGAAAAGGAAAACATTAAAACAAAATCTCAGAGCATGTTGGAAGAAATTGATTGATCAAGAATCGAAATGCAAGGATGCCTAATCCAGGAAACCAAATGGCATATCTCATTTTATTTCCTTGATATAAAGATAGGCGACAAAAAACAGGAAAAGCAAAAATAAATTAATAAAATGCACACAGAAGAACAAGGATATAGAAAGAAATTGTCTCAATGTGTATTTTTGGGAGAATGATGTATCCGACTTAAAATTACGGACTCTGATTCATTTGACCTAGGAATCAAAGCCCCAGAGACCTCGGGAGAACCACCCGCTAAAATTAAAGAACCACTACTTGCATCACCAAAAGCATGTCTATCCTCGGCACAATACACAGAATTATTACCTTCAACTTTGTTTACATCGTTTGAGTTTTCACCATCAGCGAGCAAAAGAACAGCCTCTGATGCATTATGAAGAGGCCGTAAAGAATCTCCAATTACATCCCCTGAATTCATCTGTCCTGACTCAGTCTTGGTGTCTTCTGCTTTATTGCCATTCAGAACAGGTTTAGGCACCTCTGGCTTAATGCGATCAAAATCAGTATTTGGCAGTTTCAATTTCTCTGGAGAAAAGCTATCCGGATGATCTGGTAACTCGCTGCTTTGAATTGAAACTGGCTGTTCCATATTCTCGTGAGAAGTAGCAGTTGGAACAGCTTCTCCTTTCTGCTGATCTGAATTTAGCATTGCTGAATCCAGCATTGCTGCATCAGAAATCAGAACTGGCTCCTCTGCTTCTTCTACAAAATGATCAGAACTTTGCTCCTTCCCCTTCTCCTTATTTGACGCTGATGTAAATACTAACATTCCACCATTGACATTTGGGATAGCACCCATTTGTAGCCTCTGCTTCTTGTAGAGGTCCACGGCTTTCTGCAAAACATATGAGAAACACCATCATAAGTTTAGAATCAGAAGTTGAAAGTGGAAGTATAATAAAAAAAACAAGAAGAGAATATATATATAATGTGGGAGGCTATCCCTCTTCCTGAAACCCACAAGAGCCTATCATAAAAAAAAAAAAATGAGGGCAAAAAGAAAGTAAAGTGTTTATAGCAAATCAGTTTTCAAAATAAAGAGCAACTACTGTATAAGATCTTCTATTCGTCTCCCTCCCCCAAAACAAATTCAGAACTAGTTTCTAAAATTAAAAAACAAAAAAAAAGAAACCCACCAAAGAAGTAACAGAAAATAAAGATCTTAGATACATGAACGCATGCATATATAAATATACTAGCTTCCCCAACCACCTGAAAAACAGAAGCATTAGTTGCAGGAATTAGAGAAGGGCTCAGCACAGCAATGGAAGCCTTTTGTACCGGTAGTCCACCATTCTGACAAATTTGAGAAAAAGGGTAAATATAAGTCAAAATATTGACTAAATTAGATATTGAGAGAAAGAATTACATAGAAAAAGGTTCTCTACCTTCAAATTCACAAGTACTGTCACACCTTTAACCAAATCTTTACTTTGCTCCACATTCAGTAAACCCATACACTGATCATACAAATCAGAACCAGCTAGTTCTGCTGAAATATCAAGCTTAGAAAGATAAAGCTTGCAATGGTGAGCATTACCATCATCACTTGATTTTTTGGAAGAATCAGGTGCCTTTTGTGGAATCTCGGGTGAAAATCTACAAGAATCTTTAACTGGTGACATGACATCAGATCCTATTTCAAGGTCTTTCACCTGAACACCACTTTCATGTTGAGACCTTTGGCGTTCCTGCCCATCATAAACATCATCAAGGGGGGCCTGCACAGCATGATCCTCTTTCTGAGATGTTGAGCACGAGCCAACATCACCATTTTGTCCTTTCCACATGTCTGCACTGGTATCCCATCCCCGACCATTCACTGAAGGCCTATTCTGGCCCCATTCAGGACCCCCGACCATCTGTGCTTCATCCCTAAAAATGACATTATTTCCATCCCAACCATGCAAATTGACTGGACCAGAGCCATCCGTCGTATTCTGCCAGCCCATTGGGCGCAAATGGTTGTTAAACCTTTCAGCATCAGGTATATGATATGGAATCCCAGAGTGATTAATTTCCATTGAGGGTCTAACGCCAAACAGAGATGGAGAAGGAAACTGTGGCATCATAGCTTGAAAACCACCATGGAGTGGCCCAGGTTGGAATGGGATGAAGCCATTTGGAACAGGTGATGGCCAGTTTGGGGCACCACGCCAAGCATTGGCATGCCCTCTTCTAACATTCAGATCACCACTCCTCTTGTAACGGCCACTGATATTAAATCTATTATCTTCTTCCAGAGAACCCATGAAAGAAGGGCTGCCAATTCCAGCTCTGAAAGCAGGTGGATGCGGAATCAAATATGAGTTGCCCTGACCAGCTCTATTATAAAATGCAGAATCTGCTTGAGAGGATCCATCCAAAAGAGGCTTCTCAGGAGGTAAGTCTCGACTTAGTCTATCCTCTTCTCTGCCACCAATGGAGGCACTGCTCCTCCATCCTGTCTCCTCTAGATCAAGATCCCGCCTAACACCACTTCTATTCATATTTCTACGCTCAAGACTTGTTGAAGGAGATCTTTCTATCATACCTCTTGGGGAAGCTTTTGAGCTTGTGGACCTCTCAATTGGCAACTCCCCAGAATGGCCCTCATCCACTCTACTTGATTTCTCCATGGATATGTACTTACCACCTCTCTCGGATGATCCACAAAAACTAGTTACCTCTCTTGATGAAGCTGCTTTGGACCTCTGCTCTGTCATTGAATCTCTATACTTTGGATCTTCTTGTTTCGAATGTCTGTATGAGAAAATAGCTCGATTATACTATCAATAAAGCACATGGGAGAGTGGTGGGGCCATACGCACAAGCACCAAAAATAAGTAGAATGCCAAAGACAATGAAAAAATAAAATCATTTTAAATTGTCAAACAATAATCTGAAATCAGATAGAAATTAACAGGTAAATACCATACCATTCTTTTCTCAGTTTATTATCTAATTGCCAGGTGTGATAAAGAAACAAAGTACCTATACTCATCAGTACCACCATGGGAACTCGAGCTGGGAGAAGTCCTTCGGTTGCTGCCCATAATAGTATCTACATTGGCTTGACGTGACCGAGACCTTCCCCGATCAGCATCTACCTCAACTTTACCACAAGTTGATAAATTGTTTTCCATTTCAGAATAGCGTGCTTTGGTACCTCTAGATTTAGTATCATTATCATCATCTCGATCACCAGGAGATCGCTTCCTTCTCTTGCTATCTTTGTATCTTGCACTCCGTTCATCACGCAACACATCACGGTCATGATCAATAACTCGGCCACGGTCACAATCTCTATCCTTGTCCCTATCACTATAGCGACGACGACCACGTTCTCGGTCTCGGTCTCGATCTTGATCCCATTCACAATCATAATCACGATCACGGTCATGACCACGATTGCGGTCACGATCTCGATAATGGTCACTATCAAGATCACGACAATGTTCACGCTCTTGATCACGTCCCATATCCAAGTCTCGATCATGCTTCCTATAATGCTTACGATCCCTATCACGATCATGCTCTTTATCAAGGTCATGATCACGCTCAGAGTCACTATCTAGAACCTTGGATGACTTCTGCCAAATTTTCACAGTATCTTTTCCATCCCTTACATGCTTCTCACTAGACTTATGATTAGCATGATCTCTTGCTGATCGATCATCTCTCAATTTATCATCCCGGCACTTCTCTTTACGGTCCATGTCTTCTCGATACTTGTCTTTGTATCTCTCATCCTTATGCTTCTCCTCTTTTGTTCGTCCATCTTTGCCAGTATCATTGATTACAGACAACTGCCCATCCAAAATGTCTCCATTATCTTCCAGATGCTTATCCCCATCACCAGAACCATCTCTCCTTTTCCTATGTTGTCTCTCAAGCTGGCTCTCTGATTCAGGACTTTGCAACCAATCTGGTACATCCAACTCTGGAATGACAAAGATAAAAGATATAAAGAAGAATTCCAGCATCACCACGTTATTCATAATTACTATTTCCCACAAACAAAAACAATATCTTATAGCCGAAGTCATTAGCTAAAGAAATAAAATTCAATGAAACTGACAAGCATGAAAACACAAATAAATTTACTAGATGTTATCAAGAATATTTAACCATCAATTCACACAAAAAACCTCAAAAGTTAAATTATCATTTCAGCCAATATCGCAAATGGAAAAAAAAAAATAAAAATAAACCCAAAAAAAAACTCCTCTGAAAATCCCAAATTGACAATGACCATACATTTAATAAATTTTCAGAAATAGAACAGAACCTGAGGGAACTACATGTAACAATGTACCTAGCAAAGCAATGACTACACACAAATATGACACTGAAAATGTACAGCAATCTGAAGCTTAATGGGAAATTTAGAAACAAAAAGAAAACTGAAAGATCACAAGACAAGCTTGATATTACGATTCATAAAGCATACAAGAAAGACTTATATAATCTACTAAAAGCTAACAATAAGTTTATACCTCTGTAAATAAGAAATAAAAGTGCCAAAATCCAGACATATTCTGACATAGCACTGATATATTTGAGACAAAACATAAATCCAGCCTTTTATATTAGGTCTCAAACAAAAGTCAGCTCACCAAACTGAATAAAACAACATCTCCAGGGCAAAAAAGAAGTGGCTAGATGACCATATATTCATGGTGAGATGATTCTCCAAGAAAGCTTACAAAAGATGGAACATTCTTACTAGCTGAGGCTCTTTATGGTGTATCTATTGCAAAATATTTTTAAATACAGTACTATTAGTAAAAAAGTTAGCACTTCTAATTATATTTTAATAACCATCAAAACTCCCTTCAAAGTTCCAACATACCATTTATTGAGATTCAAAATACTACCAACAAGGCAATTTCTTACTTCATTGCTTTTCAAGTTATTCATGGCTCAACTGGAGAGGATACAATCAGGGCCATCGAATTTATATGTACCTAGGATTCTTGCAGGCTCTGACCAACCTTAGCTAGACTGATTTCCTAAAATAAGTTGAAAAATTAATTTCATATACTTGAAAAAAGAACAAATATAAATGCACTTCTAGAAGTGCATACAGAAGTGTGGCAACTTCAAGCTTCACCTATTGAATTCTCCTCTGCATTTATAAATTAGTCTCTTATCCCAAAACGGGAAACCGATTATGAAATAAGTACTTTTAAAATAATACTTTGAAGCTAAGAGAAATTAAATATCAAAGACTCCACTGGAATTTTCAAAATTTGATTCCTTTCAAGCCAATACCAGAAACAGAAACCAGCCAAAAGAATATTCACAGCTGAAGACTAACCAACAATTTCAATGTAATATTGATGATAAAAATCTAAAAAGATAAGCAACTTAATCTTCCTACAAGTGGTCCATATGCCATTGCTCTAGGGACTCAAAAAGCAGGATGCATGTCAATGCAAAAAAAGAATAATGCATCAAGGACTAAGGTCAGAAGTCTATAAAAATAATGCAAAAATCCACACCTTCACAATAGCATAAAAACTAATCAACAGGAATAATCTCCTCCCAGTAATTTCAACAATGTCAGCTATCTTTAAATTCCTCAAACCAACTTCCCTGCAAATAAAACATTTAGTTTTCTTCTTTGTCTCAAGCAGCAAATGAAGTTCCTAAATCGGATAACTCTTAACACTCGGAATTATGTGGTTTGAAGTTAAACTTCCTCAAACAAAAACCCCATGTTAATCTGTTAAATATATATATAATCAACTTAACATGGTTTCTTAGAGTCTATATATATATATATATATATATATAACATAACCATGGGTGTTTGTGAGACAATATTAAGACTAGCTTTCCTCAGAAATCTATAGATTAAAAGTTATCAATAATGCATATTACAAATTTCTAAACTGATTAACAATGATTAGTCAGACAAACTCAAAAACCAAACTTTAGTGTTTTCAAGAGGACTTTCAAGACAATAGCAGAAAAGAAGTCAGACAAACAAAATATAATATAATGGCATCTATCACTCAACCATAATGCCACTTTTTGCAATATCTTAGTCTCGTCATGTGACACAGGCAAATGTTACAAGGTGAGTGATGCATTGACACAGTCAAATTAGATTACTATCATGAAGATGCAACGGTATAACAGGCAAGAGGGGAAAAAAATGTAGAACGTCATCATGAAATCCGAAAAACTCAAAAGTACAAAAGCAACTACTAATTTAATTCACTATGAAAATTTGAGGAAACTCTACAGTATGTACTTACATACATGCTAGTACATAAATTGAAAGCAAAAGCACAATTAATCGCAATAAACACTACATAAAACAATTAGAAATGCACATACATACTATCTTACCAGTTTTTTCAGCAGATTGTTTAACAGTGCGATGTTCCCCGCTATCAATCAACCTATCACTCTTGCCTTCCTTACCTTTCCTTTCTCTCTCCCTCTCCTCCTTTCTACTGGAATCTCTATGCTTCCCCTCATTCTTACTCCTCTGTGTATCATCTCCTTCCCCATCTTCTCGTCTCTTACTCTTCGATTCACTAGAACCCTTATACTTCTCTCCTTTACCACCATCCTCACCGCCATTCCACCTGTCGCTTACTCCATCATCAGCCTTCTCTTTGCGCCGCTTTGAGGAACTGTACTCCTCCACATACTCGCCATTCCCCGAAATCCGTAGGTCCTTCCCGGTATCCTTTGAGTCAAGCTTTCTCTTGTCACTGGATCCAGACTCCTTTGAAATCATACCACTGCTCTCCTCCTTAGCTTTTTTTTCCTTCTCCTTTAAGCCCGAATCTTTCTCTGAATCTGAGTAGTCCCTAGCATCCCTAGAACTATGCTTGCTAGATTTGTGCCTTGAACTTCGCGGCATCACTGGAGCCCAAACCACAAGAACTCAAAAAAAAAAAAACCCTAACCGGAAAATGAAAATAAAAAATTGAACACAAAACCCTCCGAATTAAAAAAATGAAACCCTAATCTCGAATCTTTCAAGGGAAAAAAAACAAAATTTCGACTCTCGAAACAAATGAAAAAAATGATGGCGGAAACCCTAACTGCGCAGAATTGGACTGACGTTGGGAAACCCTCATGGCGAAGGAAGAAATCAGGGAACAGAGATAATAGATGAGAGGAGTGTGCAGACGTTGGCGTTGGAGTTGACGCTGGCGGTTGGGAGAATGGGATCGAGAATGAGGGAAATTACGAGGAAGGGTAGGAGATTATTGGCGGGTTTGAAGAAGGAAGATGGGGGCGTTTTGGGGAACAAATGCTTAAAAGAGCATGCGATTTTGAAGAGAAGAAAAGAGGTATGCCTTTGTGTTTTAATGGGCTTCTTTATTATTATTATTATTATTATCATTATTATTATTTTGGTTCATAGCAGTATATTATCCGAGTTAATAAAACTCCCAGTAGACTTCGTATAAATTTGTTCATTTGACAGGATTGCCCCTTGATATTTACTCGTATTACGGTCTTGTCCTTGGCTTGTGTTGGCTGAGTTTGTGTTGGGGGTGGGGGGTGGTTTCCTTTTCAGGTTAATAAATTTTTTAATCATCGTGATAAACAATAAGCAGCTTATTACTTTCGATTTATAGGAACTGAATCCAGTAAGAAAAATGACAAGTTAGACGCCTAAGGATCGAGAAATAATTAGGTGTTATAGATTTCATCTTAAAGGTACGTTTGATACATTATAATTAAATAGTTATTAATAAATAATAAAATATTATAATTTTAATAATAATTTTATTTAATAAAATAAAATATTACGTGATTTAAATTTTTGATAAAAAATATTTAAATCTTTAAAATAATTTTGTATTATGTTAGAGTTCTGAACACACATTTAACATGAATGTGCAGAATAATTATTTCAAATGTTTAAAGAATAAAATTAAAATCAATCATTTTACGAATTAAATAATAGTAATATTGTAACTCTTCGAATAATCTTATAATGAAGTAATTATTTATGTGAATCAAACATGCTATAAGCAAAAATTCAAATAACAGTCCTAACATAATATTATAACTATTATTTCATTTGACATTCTTCATTATTAATATCAAAACTGATATTTTATTATAATTAACAATAACGTCATTTATTTGTAACTATGACACAATTAAAAATATATTTGCACTTGTACTTTAAATCCATGCGAGTAAAGTGAACTCGACCCGTCAGCTTGGAAGCAACAGCCTTTTCGGATGAGTGCCCACTGCCTGCGCCTGATAATAAATGTGAACAATAATGATTGAAGGGTGGAATTCATTTTTTATACATGAACAGTAAAATATTTTTTTATTTTCGAAATCAATTAAATTTTTTATTTTTTATTATTTACTTGTAAAATCTAACAAATTGATTGTTGATAAATGTTAAAGATATTTTTTCTATGAAAATAATTCATTTCAATAAAATTAAAATTAGTACCAAATGTCTCCTAAAAATAGCCATTTGTAACAAAATATGAGGAATACCGAGAAATGCTGCTGACTTCGGTAGGGATAGTGATGGTCCGGACAAACTTGCAGTAGACAGCAACATGGATCAGACGTCGGACGACAAGTAAAAACCAACTTAACATCCAGTACATCATCTTGAAGCACATTTTAGTTTTTCGTGACTTAACAAAGGTGTGTTGGATTTACGACGACGTAGACATAATGGTACGTGTTAAAGAGGAACGTAGATCCCCTTGTCTTCGCAAAGTTCAAATCTTTTCTTCTGAAGTATAGCCTGTGACACATGTTGCTGAACTCTTTTTTACCTTTTTTTTTTTTTTTTGTCGCATATTGCAAAATGTAAATATGATATCTTATCCATGTCCAAATTCGATACTTATAGCCTACACATATTAAACATAAATATAAAAATATAATCCTTCAAAAATATGAAAAAAACTTTAAAGGAAAATTGAAGATATTCATATCTAGTATATACCCATATCTAACACTCACCACGAGTCCCGGGAACATTGACTATATCTTAGGTTATCGAATATTTCTTCCTATCCCCCAGGGTTGCCAAGGCTTAGGCCCTAGGAGTAAGAACATCATTCAACATGATCAGGGAAATCATAATTGGTAATGAACAAGCAAACATATCTGGGGGAGGCATTGCAGAACAATCTTTAAATCAGTCCCTGCCGCTGCAGATCGGTATAGGTCTTCTTGTTATAGATGTTACCCTCTTTATCTTCATATTCTTCTTCAAGATCCGGCCGCCACTTGTTCAGTCCTTGCCGTTCTTGTATCCTTCCCCACAGTTCTTTTGCTTCCTGTGAAATTTATATACATA
Source organism: Adansonia digitata (assembly GCA_029448705.1). Lineage (NCBI taxonomy): Eukaryota > Viridiplantae > Streptophyta > Magnoliopsida > Malvales > Malvaceae > Adansonia > Adansonia digitata. Next base: position 16,917,483 of record JAQSVH010000003.1, read on the forward strand.
CATATATACATATATATATATATGTATGTATGTGATGCATGTTAATATTTATCAAGAGAACAAAACGGGTTCATAACTGCAGCCCTTGTGAATACTTGTTGCCATTATCTAGATGCATGTCGCCATTACCATCATAAAGTGAAAAGAATGGCTAAGGAAAAAAAACATGTACGCCAAAGAATTATGTACTAGATAGCTATGTTACTTCAATTTATTTATTTTAAGTATTCATGTCTATCACTTATGTCTGACACTTATCAGGACATGTGTACGGGGATATGACCTAAAGACCCTTCAAATACATAGAAAAACATAAAAAGAAATGGACATACCCGTGTTAGACACAAATCGGTATCCTACACTTACAACCAAATCCAAGTAACATAGCTAGATAGGATGACATAACTCTAGCTACACTTACAACCAAATCCAAGTAACATAGCTAGATAGGATGACATAACTCTAGCTATCTTTTACTGGAGGTGGACTATGCCACTAGTTGTGAAAACCGATGGCACACAAGCTCGAACATGAAAGAACCACATGCAGGCAAAAGATTAAATCACTGTAAAAGATCTGAGAAAACATCACATACCTCAATATTGGTGATTTCATTGAAGTTCTTGGTGTTCGGAATACCAAGGCATCGCATGCCATGCTGATGGCGCCATTCTTTGAAATGCCTCTCGAAAGCCCTGCGGCCCCAGTAGCTGTAGTTCCCACAAATCTCACACTTAAATTCCTGAAGAACGAAAAGAAAAGGGGGCAGAGCTATATGAGATCCTGTGACCGAGACATGAAGAAATGCTGATGCCCTTACTCTAAATTCTTTTCTCCTCTCTTGAATTATAAGAAAAGGGAGGTCAGAGGTGGGAGAGAAACATCAACCTTGTTAGTAGGATTAGTCGTACAACATCAACGATAATACGTATATAGAATTAAGAAAACAATGAACAAGATAAGTTCTATTTTTGTTCAAGCTTTAACTGCATCTTGTTTGGTCATGTGTAAGTTGACAAGCTTATTTCACGTCATACATAAAATAAGCATTAATAGGAGAAATTACCTGACCAAGACCATGAAGTTTGTAAAGCCAGTAAGGTATAGGTTTCCCATCCCAACCCATTGGCAATTTAAGAGGATTATAAATCTGTTGATCTTCTTCATCACTTTCAGTGTCAACTTGTGTCTCTTCCTGTCAGAAAGCAATCATTCATTGTCAGAAACCACAACAGACAAAATTCAAAGATACCAAAAATTTTCGACAGTAGAAGTTTCTGCTTTCTTAACCATTTTTTCCCTTATAATACAGGGACTGATAATTCAAACATACTAATTAACCATAGGATGTCCAAATGCCAGTACCTCATTATGATGAAAAACAAGTGCAATTAAAGACAAAAGACCCATTTGATGAACATCCAAAGTCAATGTAGAGAAAGGCAAAAAACCAATATATGTAATCAGTTAATACTGCTTCATCCCTTCCATGTGTTTTGTCCTTCTAAAGACAATCATAGAAATAGGGTAAAATTCCTAATTTTCTCCAATTAAGCCTTACATGTTTAAGCAAAAAGCTAAACTGCTTCTGCTCCATCAAAGATGCTAAATACAGAAAAATGTTTGTTCACTTACAACCACGAAAGTGAGGTCCAAAGACCAGAAACAAGGTTAACACCAAGTATATTGGTGCAGACATGTCCTCACATCCAAAACTCCACTATTGCCATCCCAATAGAGTGTTAAAGGGCTGGTGTTTACATGAATTATACTCGTAACATCACAACAATATGAGAAATGAAAATTTTTTTCTAGTAGTATAAGCAATTGAATGACCATACCGTAAGAGATAAACTTACCTCCTCACGTTCTTGCTCCATTTCCTCATATGTCAACGCTTGCTTCTTTACCACATTTTCCTTTGTTTGTTCAATTGTCTACAAAAGGTCAGAGAAATATTAATTAAATACCACCCACAACAATTACCATATCTGAACAGCAAACAGAAGCAAAATGTAATTTTGCAATAGCTTTCCCTCATATTTCATTTTTTTTTTTGGGGGGGTAAAACATGGTAAGGACAAAATAACCAACCGACTAACCTTACTCAGTAAATTACAGAGTTTCTTCATCTTGGCCTCCATCAAAGCAACATCTTTCAGTCCGTTAATGTCTTGTGAAACTGCAGTAGTACCATTTTGTTCTGGTCGATGTGAGCCTTTAGCAAAATGTTTCTTGTCCAGCTTTTCCAGAGGTGTGTGCTGCATAAAATATATGAAGACATTGAATATAGATATAAACACACACACACACACATATTTGAATTTATTTGATGCTAAATTATCGGGAAAACACAACCAACATTAAACCAGTCTACTCCTATCAAAATTTCAGGACATGACAACCGAGAATCCTCTCATTTCATAGGCCGTATCAGGCTTCACCCCTGATTTGTCCTTCATTCTGCTAATCCCAAGCCCTATCTCTTCCATAGACCTATTTTCCTTTCTACCATGACTCCAAATCATATACTTCTAATTCCCTTCAGAAAATTTGAGCAAGAGAGTCTGATATACAGATTTCTCAAAACCCAGTTCAAAAGTTCCCACATATTGATGTGTAAATGCCCAGTTTCCAGCCTAAATGTAGTCAAGATTCCTTTCAGCAAGAATAAAGGATACAGAAGATTTTCAATTTAATTTAATGCGCCAAACTAAAGCTTGACATTCTCTCATACTAGAAGTACAATATAGTTACAGAAAGAAATTATAACATATCATTATATGAGAGCTGAAATGCTATTACCTTTGTGAGGAAAAGCCTCTCTGCACGCTGCTGGACAGTACCACCAGTTTTTAGTCCTAATGCTGCCAATGCCTGTGAAGATATATTAATAATTTACTCATCAACTAAGAAGAAGAAATCCAAAAAGGGTAATTCATTCTAAGTTGTTAGTAACGTATTTTAAGTACGTATCAAATAATTGCCTAGAATTGCCTTTTCAATTTGGTTGTTCATAAGCAGCAACTAACAAATAATGCCCTTGGGTTTAGGCAAAGTAACAAAGGAATACATGTAATTGAAATGGATCCCAAAACCCAAATTAAAGCAATTAAACAGAAAAAGCTACTTCAAATTAACATTACAAACCACAGCATAAGAAAGGATATCATTCTCCCACCTACTCTTACTTTTTCATTCTCACATTAACTAGCTAAAGTGAAACCAACCAGCAAGATAAGATGTTTACAGTGACAACATCAAAGAATACAATAGCAATATTGTTCAATGTTTAGCACAACTTGACCATGCATTTGTCTAAAAAAGGATGAATAACCATAGATTTCTAGGCACCGAATACAAATTGGAGTCACTAAAGAAAAACTTGTCAAAAATAATGATACGATCACAGATGACCAGATTACCTCCTTTAACTTTTCAGGACCCACTTCCGTCAGCTCTTCCACTGTGCTGTAATAATCAAGATCAATGACAGTATGTTGAGAAGGATCATCACCATTTTCTTGACCTTGTTTCTCCCATCCTTCTATCTGACCATTAGTCCATTGCTCCTCAAACTCAGCCTCAACCTATCAGAAACCACCACAAATGTATTTAATTTATTAGAACTCTGAAAATTTCATCAAAAAGAAGTTCCATGTTACAGCAATATAGCACAAGGCAGGAATTCGTAACTATTTAAAAAGAAAACAAAAAACTACAACCCCATGTTAGAAAATAGGGTTTGGTTTTAGCATTATAACATCCTCAAGGTTAGAATCTCTTTTTGGATAAAGATACGCAAGTAACGTTAAGTAATCTAAACCTTGGAAAATATTCTGTCCAGATCTTGCAGTGGTTCTGTCCTCTGAAAGAAGTATATTAGATACTCCAGCAGATTCTCCATATACTCCCTGTATTGCCTATGGAAAACAATATTTGCAAAAAACCGAAAACAACAAAACTATGAGCAATACCTTGTTAAAAGAAAGAATATAGAAACAGAATTGAGGAGAGTTTACCTTGTTGACTTCAGTTTCCAAGGGATATTATGCGGCTGTGAAAATACGTCGAGATAAGCAGAGTACTCAATTTTGGCTCCAAATTTAGAGTTAATGTACATATTGAACAATTCATGCAGGTCCAGGTACCGACCGACGGCTTCCTGAAAACAAATTGCTAACAAGTAAGACCCGAAGCCAGAAAGAAATACATAATATACAATAATATATTAGCGTAAGAAAAGGTGTCAATTGTGTGCGAGAGAGAGAGAGAGAGAGAGAGAGAGAGAGAGAGAGAGAGAGAGACCTCTCCACTGAACTCAATGACTAGTTCTTCTTTAAGTAAAGCTTCATACTCTTCGTTAGCATCAACAACGCGAGCAGCAGGATGTTTTCTATGGTACTCCCGAATCTGCATCGATGCAAAAATTACTTCAATAAACATCTATTTTGGACTATATCTATCTATCCTCTTTTGCTAATAAAAAAAAAACTGTGAAAGTCTAAAAGAAGGCAGGATTTTGTAAACTACTGCTTGGTATTTTCGATTCAAGGTTAAAAAGAACCAATAAAAAATTACCTCCTTCAATCGATCATAAAACGCACTAAAGACGTTGATTCCACTAGTGGTTTGACCTCCGAGAGCGGCAATTTCATCTTTCCTCGCACTATCTTTATCTTCATATATCTCAATCTGAAGCCAGTCAAAAAAATTAAATACTTTTTTTTTTCTAAAACTTTAACCGCAACTCAATTGGTAAAAGATAAGTAGGAAATTACGAGCTTTTCGGTGGTGGCCATGATGGTATCGATATTGTTACGGACGCGGTGGCTTTGATACAAGCGGTCTTTGCCGGTCGGCGGCTCATTTTGCAGGTCCTTCACTATAAGCCTCTCCAACCGTTCCACTTCTTCATGAGCCGCCCTAGTCACCTCGAGCAGCGTCGAAGACATTTCGGGATTCCGGTTCAGCTAGCCTGTTCGATCGCCCAAGCCGTCTAGGGTTTTCTATCTCAGTCGATATTGTTGGCAGATGCAGCAGCATCAAGGAATACAAATCCTCTACACCCCTTTGTCCTGCCCCCGCGTATGCCCCCTTTAATATGTAAAAGCCACGTGTTATGTCAAACAACATTACATACCGCCGTGACTGTCGTCCGTTAATAATTTTTTAATAACCATTCACCAAAACGCTAGTTATTATTATTATTATTATTATTATTATCGCGTAGTCAACAAATAACATACACAGTCTATCAAAAATCATTAGAGAATATAATTGTTTGATAAAATTTTTTCGTGTTTGCCAATTCTTATGTCTTCTTCTCGATACATACACGCATAAATGGATTGGAAATTAGTTTATATTTCCTACTCTGTTTTGGCCCTTAGGCAAAATTATACATTAAAAAGATATATAAAAGCTAGTCATTTCTTTCTTATGTGTGTAAGTATGATAATAATTTAGTTCCAAACAGGAATTTATATTCAGATAATCAATAAACACAAAGAGACATATGAATGATGCCTCTATAGTTTCACTTAGACTCTAATTTATATAAGGAGGGATTAGTTTTATTGGAAAACAGGGATTTAATCATTTATTTTATTTTTTTATTTTGCTATTGGAAAAGGAAACGTTGTCTTTTTTTCTTTTTTCAAATATTGATTAACAATAATAAAACTTTATGAAATTCTGATTAAATAATTGTTGATAGTCTCGCATTTGAATTTTCCAAACAAAAGTGAGAAAATAATTCATAGCTAAAAAAATGACAAACTTACTGATAAAAAAACACAACCCAAATCAACCAAAAAAGAAGGAAAATAATTCAACATTAAGAGCAAAGGAATAACGTTTCGGGATCTTCATCATGCTAAAAACGCTCGACATCATCGCTACGGATACTATACCTACGATTGTCTTTGCTATCACCACAGATATCGTCCCTAAGAAAACCCTTTGAGGAACCCAGAAAAAAAATTGTAAAAACAAAGAAGAAAGTTTTTTTTTTTCCTTCCTCTTCTCGGAGGGCAGAAGATGAACAAATAAATTAAAAAAAAAAGAAATAAAACTTAAAGGTTTGTTTGACGGTAGTGTAGAACCGTTAATAAACGATGTTCGACAAAAGAGTTATAAACACGTGGCACTCGCATATTAAACGTCGTCGTTTAACCAATGCATGCTCTTAATTTATGACGTGGCATGTTAAGAGTTGTATTTGAGCATGTTATTAATATATTTATATTTGTTTAAGTTTGATCTAATTTAAAATATAAATTTTAAATTATATTAAAATTTATTTATATTTGTAAATAAGTATTTTAAATTTGTTTAAGCTTATTACATCGTTTTTCTCTTATTTTAATTTTAAATATGTTTTTTAATTTAATTCCCAATAAGTTAATATTTTATTATGTTTTAAAATAAAAATAATTTAACATATTTTTTAATCTTTATATCTTAATATTATATATATTTATATTTATATGATAAAAATTACATACTATATAAATATAAGATTAATATATATTATTATATAATTAAAAAATAACTTAGGCTAGCTCTAACCTTGAATATTGAAGCTAAAGTTCATCCTGTTTTTTAAATAAATTTTATTTTTTTATTCAAACACATTTTTTTAACATAATATTTTTGTCTAAACTCTTTTTAAATTAGATAAACTTTCGAGCTTCGACAAATAATTTAGTCTATAAACAATTTTACATATAATTTGTCTAACTCTTTTTGGATGAGATTTGAGTAAAAGTTTTAATAATTTGAACTAATCACACTCAATTCAATTTTTTTTATATGATAAAAAATTTTATTTAAATTTAATTATAAATATTAATATAAAATTTTTTATTTTTTTAAAAAATATTTTAAATAATATAATAACTTTTTGATGAATTTTAAATATATCCGATCAAATATAATTAATTTTTTTTTTTTAAATTACGAATCATGGCTCAACCGAGCCCACCAGCAGCCATGACATTGTCATGATTCGCTAATGTAATTAGAACTAAACAAAGGATAAATGAAAAAATAGAAAAATGAACAGAAAAGCATTTCAATTCTGCTCCTTATTTCAGGGTGTGAGGGAGACATGTGAAGAATCTGAAGTTTAGAAATGAGGAAAATGAAGGAATATTTTATATCGGGGGATGATGAAGAAGATAGAGGGGAAAGCTTGCTTGATGACGAATCTGAAGGCTTATGCGCTCTCTCAACTACGCAGGTAATTCTGCCTTTCTTCTTCTCCTTCTTCTTTCCTTTTTTAACACTTCGGATTTCACTTTCTTTAGATTTCATGTTTCGTTTCAGTAATTCAAGATTTGGGTATTTCTTGCGATGTGCAGAGAATTTACGCATTCGCCGGTTGTTTGCTTTCTGGTCTTGTTCTTATGTTTCTGGTATGATCATTCAATTCTTTTTCATTTCTATTTCTTTTCATTTGAATTTCGAATATATGATTAAAAAAAACTCAATTGGAGCTCCAACACATTAAGATTTTTGGGTTCGATGTGTATTAAAGTTGTTGATCGGTAATCTTTACAATTCATGAATTCTGGAGAACTTAGGCTGTAGCTCTAAGTTAAAGCGATGCCCATTGGATAAATTGAAACTTTTTATTACACAAAAAGGACAGGGAAGCCTGTTACTTGATCAACAGCTGCAATAGCAGCAAAAAAGGAACAAAAAAGATGGAAATTTTCGAATTGTCTTTTCACTAATTCCCTTTTATAGCAAATATCCATGTTGACTGAGTCACAAGAAATCCTAGTGACATTTGCAAGTCAGGGCCTTCCGATGCAATCGACAAGCTCATCCATTGTTCTTTGTTTCTTCCCATCTATTCTACCATTTCTCTCAGTCCAGATCATGTAGATATAGGCAATCTTAACAGATTCTAAGGATGAAAGATGTAAAAGCCTAGACCCTCGATTTCGTTTGATCCTAAACAAACTCACCCGACAGTCTCAATGTTTCAAGGAATGCCATACAATTGTAGAACTTTATTTTGGACTTGTTTGCTAAAAGCGCAAGGGAAAATATATACGATCTCGAGTTTCCTCCTTACTTCCAGAAAAAGAGCAAGCTGTTTCAAGTTGTGGTTGTAAAGCAAGCCACTGATATATTCTATTGGTTCATCTTGGGGAACATCATAGCCTAGTTGTAATTGTAAAGCAAGTTCCTTAAAATTTTAATATTTGATAAATTTATGACATTATCTTGCAACTTTTTGTTTCTTTTGCAGTCGCTTATTGTGTTCGCCAAACCCATCAAATTTGCATTATTGTTCACCTTCGGCAATGTCTTAGCAGTTGGAAGGTAGGTTGATTGGTGTCCTGAGTCTAACAGAATTCTGAACATTATACTCTCACAGAAATATTTTGGTTTAATTGAGTCTCAAGTGCTGGTTCTGGACATTAACAAAAGAATAGTGTTTCAACATTTAGCGATCTTAGCCCTTGAGTGTCGCATAATTGGTGTAACTTTGTGTCTTGACTTTTATATATAAAGCTCTCAGATCTTATCTGAAACCAATTTTACCAAACCAAGCACTCAAGTAGTTTAATGTCCGGTCCATGCTGGAACTTTTAACCTATCCAGTGCTGCTCTAGTGATGTCCAGTCAATGAATTAGATTATACTTCTAAATAACGAAGAATTGGTAATGAATAAATAGTTCCTAATATAGTTCACCTTTTACTGAACTGTTTGCTTCATGAGGTCTCTCGTATTTTAACTTTGAAGTACTCTTTGACAGCACAGCATTCCTCATGGGACCTGAGCGACAGCTACGTATGATGTTTGATTCTGTTCGTGTTTATGCAACAGCTATTTACATTGGATTTGTTGTTCTTGCTCTCATTTGTGCTCTCTGGGTGAGTTTGCTATCTTGAACCTGTGATAGTTAGAAACAATTCTGGCATCCTTTAGTAATTGAAGTTAGTTTGAATCTATGAAAACCTGATAGTTTAAGCATAGAAAGTCCAAGTGATTCATAATAGCTTGATGTCGAATTGTATAAACCTCGTTTACTAAGTTTGCACATAAATCGTATGCACTCAGAGACTTGGACTTCTCTATGGTACCGGGAAATGACATGCCCTAACTGCATTAGATCACGATCGTAGTTCTCTTTTTTGCCATTTGTAATCATTGCTGATTGTTTAAGGTATCTTTGTTACTTTCATCTTTTTACAGTATGAAAACCATATTCAAGATATTATTTGGCTATCACGGAATCGCATGTTATTTTCTTAAAAATTGTCTCGCAGATTCAAAGCAAGATTTTGACATTAATTGCAATCATATGTGAGATTTGTGCCCTTATTTGGTAAGTTAGCATTTGACATTTATCCTTTGCAATATTATTGAAACTTCTTGGTGTTTTCCTCAGTTTCCTCCGAGGCATAATCTATAACTTAAAACTTCATAGTGTTCAAGACTTTATAAAGTTTTCATATTCCTTCTTAATGTTTTATATCTAGACTGCTTATATCGTTCTACTATGAGCTTTTTCAGGTACTGTCTAAGCTATATACCATTTGCTCGGAGAATTGTTTCTGACCTAATGGTCCGATTTTGTGACACTGAGCTTTAGATTATGTAAAAGAAAAAAACGCCAATCATCTAAGAACTTTGGAGTGCATTAATTTTTTTGCCTTGTTCTAATGTTTTGCTGATCTTAATTGGCACAAAATATTGTTTGTCAGGATGCTTTCTAAAGAGTTCGATTGTCAATAGCGATCAAACGTTATTTATATCTTGAATTTTATTCTCATGTATTTCAATTTTTTTTTCTGTTGGTTGCACTCATCTTAACAGCCCTTATCTGGTATGTTGGCAAAGAGCAATTGTAAACTATGTTATCTGTCTCTTCATTTTTTTTTTTTTAAGTACAGTGTCCAATATCAATATTTGCCACATATTCAGACATGGGTCCAAAGGTATAATCCATCAAATATATGGAAAAAGAATTAGAAAAGATTGAAGATACCCATTTGAGACACTCACCTCCAAATCCAGGTAATATGGATTGTAAATGCTAATTGGCTATTATCTGTTGGTTGCACTCTTCTCAACATCTTAGGTACAAGTAGCGTTTATCTGGTATGTTGGCAAAGACCAATTGTAAACTATGTTATCTATGTTATCTATTCTTACATTTTTTTTAAAGTACTCGTGTTCGACATTTGTGTTTAATTTGAACATTGGTATGAGGGTGTAATTCTTCAAATATATGAAAAAATTTAGAACAACAAAAAAATGAAGGTACCTCTATTACACATCTGTATTCAATCTTCACCTCTGAGTCCTCACTGTTTTTAGATGCATTTAACTTAGAATCTGTGTTGTAGTATTAGGAGGATCCTGCATGCCATTGATATCTTAAAGAACTTCACAATGCATTAAGTTGGGGAAGACTGCGCCAACCCGGTGTGCATGAGGGGTTCCCTTTTGATTAATTTGTTTTATTTAAAATTTTCTTAAAAAATAAAAGTTTACAATCTGCCCCCCAAAAAGCCGCAATTTGTTTTTCAATGGTTTAGAAATTTTTATTGGTAGTCAAACATGATTTTTGCTTTAAAATTTTGATATATTTTAATAATTTATATCGGAAAAAAACACGAATCAAGACATACAATGTGTGAAATCTACAAAAAAATTCATGGAATATCTTTTCAACAAGTAAAAAAGAATAGATCAGTGAGTTTGGACTGCATGTTTGATGAAAGTTTTATCAGCTGATATGGATCAAAGACATGCTATACGAATGCTACAATAAAACGGAAATGGTTAGTCATCACAATAAATATAAAAGTATTTGTAACCATATACCTTCCACCAAAATAAAACGTCAAAGTTCTTTTATCATCTTGATCAAAGACGAAAAAGCTCGATAAACTTGAAATCAAATGATTATTTTTAGAATTGATAATTTATATATTTATATTATACTTTTATATTTTCAAGTGTCAATTATTTTTAAATAATTAAATATTTATATAATTTTTTTATATATTTTTATATTTTAAATTTAAATTTTTTATTATATTCGTGTTATATTTAAAATTATTCAATTTAATTATTGTATGGAACTAAAGTTTGGATTGAATTGCAATTTGGGCCCGACTGCAATTGTCTTTTGGGCTGGAACCCGGTTTTATAGTTGACACGTTGCAATACTTTTGCATCAAAACGTGGCTTTAACAGCACGCACCAACGTGACGTCGTGCTCGGATTCCCAACTCCCAAAACCAAACGCTAGGTTTTCCATTGTTCCAAACCACACTTTCCTTTCCGCTTTC
>JAQSVH010000003.1:16952639-16963798 GCA_029448705.1 Adansonia digitata
TTTATAAATAAAAAATTACTAATAGAGAGGACGCCACTAGTCTTTGGATCTATCCACTTGTTAAGCTAAATTATTTACTGGACTCCACAGTCCGGTTAATTTTTAAAAGACTTTATCCGAATAAAATATTAAACTTAAAAAATAAATTGAGAAAAAAAAAGAAATCCATTTAAAAAATAATTAAATTTTGATTTAAATATTTGATGTTTGAATTTAGCCCAATCCAAATTTTTGTTTTAAATTATATTATATATATTGTATAATTTATATCATATAGCGATGTAAAATATTAAAAAAAAAATGAGGATCCACTTATATCAACGTATAACTAAACTAGTATTAGACATTTTTATAACTTTTTATATGATTAGTATTTTAATAAATCAATCGTAAGATTTAGTAACATAATTATACTCATCATGCATGTAAAATCTTGAATCGATCCGGTAATTTATTTATACTAATACTTGTGTTTTTACTATATAATTAATGATCGAAAGTTTTTCACATTGAACGAACAATTAAAAATTTTTAATTGACTCAAAATTCGACGTGTACAATTTATGCAATCGGATTAAACAAATATGAATTGTATAAAAAGTAATGCAAGTGTGCGTAAATGAAAAATTCATCATTGAAAAATATGTTAAAATTATTTATAATTTTAAAACTTAATTAAAAAATTATTAAAGATTAAATAATAATAATAAAATTTTATATTTTTTAAAAATAATATGAACATAATTAAATGAATTTAAACTATTTTTTTACAAATCCAAACGAATTTAAACAAAATTTTAAACTCAAATTATTAAATTTAAATCAAATTTAAACAATATAAATTTAATTTGATAAAAAATTTAATCCACAAATACTATTAATTCCTCCTTTAATAACAACATGCAAATATTGCTCTATCCGCCAAACTTTTGACGTTCACCAAGGTTTGACAAGATTATAATTACCATTAAAAGAGTAAAAGAAAAAGAGGCATGCATTTTTACATTTTAATACGTAATTAAATATTCTAAAGTACTGTTTTATGCCACGTGGCAGTCATAGAAAGAACAAAGCGTTACGTTGATCCAAATCCCACGAGTGTCATAACGTTAAACGTACAAGGTCAAAATCGTCTTTTAGCTTTCAGTTCCCATTTCCCTATATACCCCATTTCTCTGAATCTTTCAACTGTTCCTTCTTTCTTTTTATTTTTCTCCCAGTTATATTTTTATGCCTTTGGTTCTTTGGGTATATTCTATTAGCTTTGCTTCTATATGTAACAGAAAAAAAAAAAAAATCCTTGCTTTATATTTGTTTCATCCAAAATTCTCTTCTTCTAACTTGCAACAATTTCTCTTGGAGAGTTTCTCTTTCAAGGTTGGCTTAAAAGATTTGGTTTTCTTTGATTTTTCAAATTTCTATAGGAAAATGTAGTCTTCTCTTCATTCCTGTGTTGTTTTTGTTGATTTTATTGAGAATTTTGTAATGGGTATTTTCGTTTTCTTTTTTGTGTGATGTTTTTGGTTTTTTTTAGTTGTCATTAGTGAAGCTGGGAACTTGCGTAAGCTGTTGGTATTAATGTGAAGTTTTGATTTTTTTTTTTTTATTTGTTGGTGTGATTTCTCATGATGGGTATTGGTTAAATTCATGTAATTTTGGATCTGGAAATTGAGGTCCCTATGATTGATCTGTTATTCTCTCTTGCTCTTATTTTACAGTTTGCATCTTGGTTTTGATTTAGAGCTTTTGTTTGTGCTGTTTGCTTAGATCAATTATTTACGTCCTAGAAATGAATCAGTCTAAATCCTCTCTCTGTCTCTCTTTCTAATTCCTATTGTAATAAATCTGAGACAGTTGCTGGCCATTTGCATATGAATTTGTTTCTTTTGATATTTACATAGTAAAATTTGCATTTTGGTTGTCTATCTAGTGATTGAGTTGTTTTTACGTTGTTCATTCATTTTTTCCCCTTTTTTTTGTTATCTCTTCTGCAAGGTATTTTATGCTGACGCTTAGAATTTTAAATGCAGCATGTTGCTTCACTCATTTATGGGAGATATCGTTATTCCTCCTGAATGCTGATGGGGGTTTGTGAATGAGTGTTTGAAACTGGTATGTCTTCTTAGTAAAGGTGGTGAAGACAATGGTGAGATGATATGTTATTGAAAAACTGTCCACTTAAATGGAAATAGATTCTAGACTCTGTTGATTTCTTGATTATACCATGGACAAGTTGGAATAAACTAGCTAGGAAGTCTATGTCGTTACAGTTTGGCTTGTGCTAACTTCATTATAGGTCTTTGGAGAATCTCTGGCTCTCAACATAATCTGTTGAAGCGATATTATTGAGCTGGAGCTTTCTGCTGTTACTTCTGAATATTGGCTTTTGATAACTTAAGGGAGGATTTATAGACTATTCTCCAGATATAAAGAGTTGTGGAGATGTTAACTTCACCTCAAGGACAGAAACAGAACCTGCAAAAACACATGCGAAAAGTCTCACCTAGTGCCTCACATAAAGATTTGTGGCTTGCGGTGCGAGAAGGGTCCTTGCCTGATGTAGATTCAGCATTGGCGCTATTGAAGAAGGCTGGAGGTAATATCGATTCGAGGAACAGTTTTGGTCTGACTCCTCTTCACATTGCTACTTGGAGAAACCACATTCCCGTTATTCGAAGGCTTCTAGCAGCTGGTGCTGATCCTGATGCTAGGGTGTGTAATTCTTCTCATCCCTTAGTTGATCTATGGCTTTCGAGTTCGTAATGGATGCATATCAAGTATTTTGCTTTAGGATATCTATGATCTTATGGTAAGCATCATGACATCATAAAAATGTTATCATGGTGCAATTAGATTCACAGAATTTATATTTCAGGATGGAGAATCTGGATGGAGTAGCCTTCACAGGGCTCTGCATTTTGGTCATCTTGCTGTAGCTAGTGTTCTCCTTCAGTCTGGTGCTTCTATTACATTGGAAGATTCAAAATGTAGAACACCTGTAGATCTCCTATCTGGGCCTGTCTTGCAGGTTTTTGGAAGTGCGCAGGATTCAGGTACCTGCTAATGTCTTGACATGTTTGGAAACTGTCTTATTGTTGTACGGTAACCAACTCTGTTTGTGTTAAAGTATAACATAGGCTTATTTGTGTGTATAGTAGCTACCGAGGTGTTTAGCTGGGGAAGTGGTGTAAACTATCAACTTGGAACTGGAAATGCCCACATACAGAAGTTACCATGCAAACTTGATTCATTTCATGGCTCTACCATCAAGTTAGTTTCTGCTGCTAAGTTCCATAGTATAGCTGTTACCGCTTGTGGGAAAGTCTACACCTGGGGTTTTGGAAGGGGGGGCCGTCTTGGGCATCCCGACTTTGACATTCATAGGTAAAAGATTTCTTGTGCCTTTTGCATTAGATAGTTCTTAGTAGCTTTATTGATACTTAAAGCTGGAACTCTAAATTAAATTTGAGCCATGTGAACCCCGCAGACATTGAATTTTGTTGGTTTAAAGTTTCCATCATGTTTTTTCTGGTTTTGAAATACCATACTGAAATTTTAAAAGTTCGGCATAGTTTTATTTGTTATTATTATTTTTGGGGTATGGAGGATCATGTGAATCGACAATCCCGAAGTTAATGTGAGTCAACTATCATGAACATATTATTTTTCCTTTTATGCTTTTCAGTGGTCAAGCTGCAGTCATCACTCCCCGCCAAGTAACTTCTGGTTTGGGCGCTCGTCGGGTGAAAGCAATTGCTGCTGCTAAACATCACACTGTAATTGCTACTGAGGGTGGAGAAGTGTTCACTTGGGGATCCAATAGAGGTAAAAACTTATGGGTTTTGCTAGCAATGTTTGCTGACCATTTGAGATAGTCGTTTCCTCAAGTGAATTTCTGTTTATTCTCTTAGCTGATTCAAAATCGCTTATCTTCTACTTGTTGATCAGCTAGCTAACGTTGTGCATTATGTTTCAAACAAAGGACCTGTTGACGAGAAATGCTTATGTAGACTTCTTGTGTTGTTCAGAGGGTCAGCTGGGCTATACGTCTGTGGACACCCAACCAACACCACGTAGAGTAAGTTCACTTAGATCAAGAATAGTTGCTGTTGGTGCTGCAAATAAGCATACTGCTGTTGTCTCCGAATCTGGTGAAGTTTTCACATGGGGCTGCAACAGAGAAGGTCAACTTGGTTATGGCACCTCTAATTCGGCATCAAATTACACACCAAGAACCGTTGAGTACTTGAAAGGCAAGGTCTTTGTAGGTGTTGCAACGGCAAAATATCACACAATTGTTTTAGGAGCTCAGGGAGAGGTAAGTATACCAGCATCTGCTATTATTGATAATTAAATGGATCTCTTCTTGCACAAATCCTTTATCCCATATACGTGGATTCAACATGTATTGATATTTTGTGGACTAGCTCTAATCATGATGAGTTTCAACATCTTAGTTTAAGTTTCCTTTTCACCTTTTATTGTGGAATTGGAGTATGTATTTTTGCTATCTGGGACTAACTGCAGTAAAACTTGTACGGCAGGTATATACATGGGGTCATCGACTTGTCACACCTAGACGAGTTGTCATTACTAGAAATTTAAAAAAGATTGGAAGCACCCCCATGAAATTCCATCAAAAGGAGCAACTTCATGTGGTTGCAATAGCTGCTGGGATGGTACATAGCATGGCTATGGCTGAAGATGGAGCGTTATTTTATTGGGTTTCCTCAGATCCTGATCTTAGATGCCAACAGGTTCTATTCCACTGTCTTTTGTTGATTTTTTCTTCCCAAAAAGTGAAACATGTATTATTTACTTCCTCCGGATGAATCTTTACAGTTATATTCGCTGTGTGGCAAAAAAATGGTAAGCATTTCTGCTGGTAAGTACTGGGCTGCTGCTGCCACTGCTACAGGCGATGTTTACATTTGGGATGGCAAGCAAAGTACAGACAAACCACCCGTTGCAACTCGGTTACATGGCATTAAGAGGGCTACTTCAGTTTCAGTTGGCGAAACTCATCTTTTGACAATTGGTTCTCTCTATCACCCTGTCTATCCTCCCACTATGTCAGAAAGTGATCAGGCATCAAATTTGAAAGTCAATGATGGAGCAGAAGAATTTGATGAGGAGTTTATGTTTGATGATTCAGAGTCAAGTAGTATAACGTCGTCCGTACATAAAAATGATTCCGAGCAGAAGCCCATACCAAGCTTAAAGAGTCTTTGTGAGAAAGTGGCAGCAGAGTGTCTAGTGGAGCCACGGAATGCAATTCAACTACTTGAAATTGCAGATTCACTTGGAGCTGATGATCTAAGGAAGCATTGTGAGGTATTCTCTTGAAAGGCCTTAACAATTATGAGTAGAGAATTTTCTTATGTTCTTCAGCAGGCTTTTTTTCATTTTTTTTGGGTGCCTAACTTGTGACCTTTTTGTGGGATTTTTATGATAGTATGCCGAAATTTGGATTTTTTAACCATAATATTCATACTTTACCTTAACATGCCAAATCTCAGGCTGAAAAGGAAAAAGTAATGTTGGATGGGTGCATTGATCGTTTTATCTCTTCTGTTTTCTCTAGGGGTTCTGATTTGTCTTCTGAATGATGGTTACTGACCTGGGATGTAGATTTACTTCTCGTGCTACTTGTCATATTTCTTTGCTTGGAAGAATGTATATGGTTCATGTAGGTTGCATAGTTTCCAACAATTCTGACCTAAAAGATCACCTGGCAGATTTGCTTTTATCATTTTTATGAGTAGTTTAAGGTTTCTTGACACAGTGTTTTGCATGGAAATATGCTCTGACTACAAAGTTGTCTTGGCTTCTGGAATGCAGGATATTGTTATTCGTAACTTGGACTATATCTTAACAGTTTCATCGCAAGCTTTTGCAAGTGCATCACCTGATGTTCTAGCTAATCTTGAGAAGTCATTAGACCTGAGATCATCGGAATCATGGAGTTACCGTCGGCTTCCCACTCCTACAGCAACCTTTCCAGTTATCATCAATAGCGAAGAGGAGGATAATGAAAGTGAGATTCTAAGGACCCGTAACAACAAGAAGAATAAGACCCCGTTCGGAAATGAAGGAGACAGATTGGACTCTTTTCTGCAAGCTAAAGATGATCCTAATCAAGGTATCTCCAAACAAGTTCGAGCTTTACGGAAGAAGTTGCAGCAGATCGAGGTGCTCGAAGTGAAGCAGTTAGGTGGGTGCATCCTTGATGACCAGCAAATTGCAAAGCTCCAAACAAGACCAGCACTTGAAAATTCTCTTGCTGAGCTTGGTGTACCAGTTGAAAAATCACAGTTGAAAGGATCATCTTCTACTCTAGTAGATGGAAAAGGAAATAAAAAGGCTGAGGTTTCAAGAAAACAGAGGAGGAAAAGCAAACGAAGTGTAGCTCAAGTTGAGACAGTATCCAGTTTTAGTACTACTAAGGAAGAACCAAACTCGGTGAAGGACTTCTCTGACATTGAAATCCCCCAAGTTTTAATGAATAAGGTTAGATTTCTTAACCTTGTTTTGCTTACTGCATGTAAAGATCATTCTGAGTGCATCTTTTTTAGTGGACAGGTGCATGAACCTACTATTTTCTTGGTTGTTGTTCTGGTGCTTAACTATATGTGGGGATTTTTTTGGATGGATTTAAGTGCTATTCTTCTTTTGCCTTCTGAATATTGCAAGAGTGTCACTAGTGAGATTTTATACGGAGTAGTGTCTGTTTAAGTCCTTGAGGAAAGTAGAGCTGCTATGGTCTATGTGACTCGGACTCGGGTGTCAGTACTTGATACGGGTATGTATCGGACACGGGTACAGTTTTCCATGTATTTGGAGGATCCTTGGAAGGTCATATGACTTATAACCTCATACCATATTTGGATATGTATCGGATACGGGTACTTCAAGAAAAACGAAGAGTCGGAGCAACATAGGCTATGGTTATGATTTATATTCTTTCATCTATCCTGCATTAATTGTGTAACATATTGCATTAATATTTTGTCTAGTTCACTTCATTTCCTTGGTTCTCTATCATTTCTCCTTTTGCCAACTCTCTTTTCTGTTGCGAGTTTCTAGAGTTTTTCTACTAGTAGTTCCAATATGCATAACAGTGAATTGAGGTTCAAGAGACCGCAATGACTTATTAGGATTTGTAGGTGATAAGTTCAAATGAAAAATTTGAAGCCTTTTTTTTTTGTCAAATGATCTTGGCACTTACTGAAACTAGCTTCCACAACTGCACTTTGCAACAGTTCAATATGTCCAAAATCTTGACTTAATTAGAACTTCTGTTTGCAAGATTCTTTAAGACCCTTTATTTCAGATTCTGATCCAGTCCATGCTTTGAATCAGTCTTTGACATTGTGGTTTGGCTATGAGCAAAGACTTATTATTGGTCTTTCTTGAGTTATTTTTTTTTTCCTCGCGTTTCTTATCCTGATAAGGCTACTTAGGGTCCCAGATTATTGCCTCTTGAAGAGTGTCTGTTATGTTTATCTCCTATAAATTACCGAAACAACAGTAAAGGGGTGGGGTTTAAAATTAGTTGAACAAGACATCATATTTGTTGAAATCTTGGTGACTTTTGGCAGGAAGAAAATGCTAGGTCGTCTGAAGGAACTATAGCTGACGAAACCTCCAAAGAGTCTACTTTCTTTGTTCCGAAACAGGACAGTTCAGTGCCTGCAAAAGGTAAGAGTAGTTCACAAACAGCAACCAAGAAGAAGAATAGGAAAGGTGGACTTTCTATGTTTCTGAGTGGTGCTCTTGATGACACTCCCAAACATGTTAATCCTCCCCCTCCACCGATGCCCCGAAGCGAGGGCCCTGCATGGGGTGGTGCGAAAGTTTCAAAGGGATCCACATCACTTCGTGAAATTCAGGATGAGCAAAGCAAAACACAGGTGAACCAGCTAACTGAAAGCAAAAATCAGGTTGAAGATCATTTTGACAGTAGAAGTGAAGGAAAAATCCTGCTGAGTTCGTTTTTGCCATCCAAGCCGATTCCCGTGGTATCAGTTCAAGCTTCAAAGGCATCCGATGTCGAAAGAAGCACACCTCCTTGGGTTTCTTCTGGTACTCCTCCTCATCTTTCTCGGCCATCTCTCAGGGATATCCAGATGCAGCAGGTATGTGATATTACTGTTCTCTCTCTCTCTCTCTCTCGCTTTCCCCTGGTGTCATTCATGCATCCATAAATGGTTTTGTAATTTATATAATCAACTAGGGCCTTTGTTTGTAGCTCGAGAATGCTGTCAATTTTTTTTTGTCTTGCATGATATTCTCGTCATGATCCCTTTCATGCAATGTATCATCTTTTACAAATTCACATTAAGCATTCTTTTTTACTCTTGCAACTTGCTGGACCCACCATTTTTATTTTTTTCTGTGCTTTTAACTAAAATCAGGGAAAGCAACTCCACAGTCTTTCTCACAGTCCACAAATGAAAATGGCCGGGTTTTCAATAGCTTCCAGTCAAGGTTCGCCTTCCGAATCTGCCGGAATGAACCGCTGGTTCAAACCGGAGGTTGAAGCACCATCTTCAATCCGTTCAATTCAGATTGAAGAGAGGGCTATGAAGGACCTCAAACGCTTCTACAGCAGTGTTAAAGTCGTCAAAAACCCGTCATAAAAGATTGACCAAATGATAGTTGCCATTTCAGGTGGCACCGAAGCCTTTCTCTTCCTCCCCCCTTTGGTTAAATGTTAATTTGACTGTACAGATCTTCCTATGCATTTAACCCCTTTTTTTAGGTTAGTTTCAACATCATCTCTCTCTCTCTCTCTCTCTCTCCCTCCCTCTTTTAATTTTTTCTTAAATAATTTTAGTCTTTGAGAACTGGAAGTTAACTTAGATGCTTTAGTTCGTAGCCCTTGTACAACCACAAGCAATAAATTAAGATCAGAAGTATTTTAACTTTCATCAAATATAGTTCCCCCCCCCCCCCCACCCCTTTCTGAAATTTACCTTTCCTTTTTGTCATGAATGAGTAAAGAAGTTGACAATCTGTCATAGGATTTCACTTGAATTATTCGGAATCAGTGATTTTTTTCACTTTATCATATTTAGTTGCTTGGTGTTCAGGTTCAGCTCGTCCTTATGTTCTATGAAAGAACAAAATTAGAAAAGGAAAAAAGTGACAAAATAAACCCCAAGGCATGATATTTGACGAAAAGAGGGGCAATGAAAGGTTATAAAATCGAGTAGTTGGTTGAATCAGTCATATATATATATATATATATTAATATTAAATTTAATATTAAATATATTCGATACTTAATAAAATATGTATTTGATATTATTATGGCTTTTAATCTAAGGTTAACGTTCAAAATTTTAAATTTTTAAAAAATAAAATATATATAATTGATTTTAAATATTTTTTAAAAAATAAAATTATATATGGAATTGATTTTTTTATCGGTTCAATTTTTTAATTTGGCTGCAGTTTAATTTTTGTGCCACTGACGATTAGTTCAGATCAGATAGACCATTGAGTTAATTATTGATTCAATCAGTCAATTATAAAGATTGATTATTAATTTGATCGATTTAATTAATTAATTTTAATTATTAATTTAATTGATTTAAATATCGATTATGAAAATTGATTATTGATTTAATCGAGTTAATAAATCAATATCAATTGTCCGTATAACTGATTCAATAATATGCAATATGATTCTAGAGAACCTGTGGATGAAAAGCGGTTAGGACGGGGTCCATATGTACCCAATAGGAGAAGGACGAGTGAGGGGGATCCCTGTAGAAGCATGACTGACCAAACACAAACAGCCATGTAGATCTTTCAAACCCTTTTCCCTTTGGGCCAAAAAAAGAGAAGAGGAGAGCATTGATTAGTCAAAAAAAAAATCATAGGAACATTAAGATGTTTTACGGTTGCGTTGAAAGGATTTTCAATAGGATCCACTTGAAAATAAATAAAGAAATAAATAAAATAAAAGAGAGGGAAAATTGGGGGACAAAAAAAAATGATTGATTAGAAATATTGTAGACCCTTACTGAGTGGGGAGCAACGGTGGGTTGAGGCCTCTAGAAAAAGGCAAAAGGTGAGAAAAGCACTTCATGACTAAAATTAGTTAACTTGGATTTATATAAGTGTTGGAATAAAATTATTTAATATAGATATATTTAATTTTTTTAAAAAAAATTTTTAATATAAATATGATATTCATATTTTCGTATTCACTTATGAATATATTTTGAATATAAATATCAAACAATAATATTTAAAACAAAAAATAAAAATCGGGAAAACGTAGTAATAAATTATACTACTATATGTTGGCAAGCCGATGGACACCTTTCTACCTCTTGTGATTAAAGCAAGAATTCCATCTTTGGTACCTTGATATTATCATTCAATAAGCTAAGTTTTAAGTCATTAATTAGTTAGGAAATGGGTTCAAAATTTGGGACTCCGTCCTTAGTAAATTAGAAAGGTTCCAATTAGAAGTAATTAAGTACCAAATTACATTCTTAGGGTTCAATCTTTCTAGTCATCCTTAAATTCCATAAAAGAGGAATAACAAGTACGAAACGATACGTTTGATAAACATAAAATCAATGTAACAAACATGACGCGAAATCAGTAGTGACACAACAAGAGAAAAAAATCCAAAAATTCTAAAGAGGAGAAAAGGAAGAAAAAAATGGACAAATAAAATGGTCACTGTAGAATGATGGATGGGCCATTTGAATAAATACATATGGAAAATGATTGGGAACTATTTGTTGGAACGAAGGTGGCCTGTTAATCTTGGGAGTTAAGGGAAGGATACCCTACATCACATGCGAGCTTCCAACATTGCACTATTGAAAAACAATAATAAATCTGAGACACACCAGCAATGCTGCCAGTTTGCTTCGGAATATTGGCTTGGCTTCAAAAGAATCTAACATTTCCTTGCAAGCAAAAAATTGTTCAATGCCATCCCATGGGCCAACTAAGTATTTGACATCACAATCAAGTGATATCAATTTAAGTTAAGAAAATTATCAAAACATAAAATTAAAACACTGATAAAAATAAAAATATAAATAAAGATATTTTTTATCTTTTACTTATAAAATAATTTAACTTTAAAAAAGTATTCATCCATAATATAATTATTATATTTTGCAAAA
>JAQSVH010000003.1:16963898-16974092 GCA_029448705.1 Adansonia digitata
AAAATAATTTTATAAATTAATTAAATTAAATCTGTTAAACTTAAAATATCTTTCTTTCTCGATGTTTTCACAAGAAAAGGCATGAATAAAAAATTATTATACTAATTAACAAAGA
Source organism: Adansonia digitata (assembly GCA_029448705.1). NCBI lineage: Eukaryota > Viridiplantae > Streptophyta > Magnoliopsida > Malvales > Malvaceae > Adansonia > Adansonia digitata. Next base: position 16,964,014 of record JAQSVH010000003.1, read on the forward strand.
CATGATGAGTGGTTCTATCATGCGTTCTCTTTTCCTAGATTTATTATATGTATATAATACAATTTGATATATAATACATATGCCTTTTTTTTCCTTGCAAGTCACCTCAACTTTATCATATACTTTATCATATATTTTCCTCCTCTAAATGTTCGCATCAGTTAATTACACGAAGATCAATAGAATTCTTTCTTTTTGTATATTTTGTATTGAAAATATTCAGCTTTAATTTTTTTAATGTGAAATAATTATAAAAAATAAGTAAAATTGTAATTTAAAAATAAAAAAATCACTTTAAAACACTCCAAAATTAGAACGAAATAGAAAAAAAATGAAACATAGATATTGGGAACGCAATGAAATTGTTAGTACTTAGTACATGATCTTTCTAATAAAAAAGTAGGATTCGATCTTGTTTTTTCTGAATATAAGAACAATGTAATTTAATACTTAGGACATGAAAGGTGAATATATAAAAGGATCAGGTACTTACTTATTCCAGTTAAAAACTATTTATTTATTATTTTAATTTTTTTACATTTAATCTATTATTTTTATTGAATTAAAAATGCATTAATCATTTTTTTATATATTATCTTAACCAAATGCTGATTAACATTTTTCTATATAAAATTTCCATTGTAATGTAAGCCCATTTTGTCACCTCTGAATTTTCCATGGCATTGAATCTCATATGATCTTTTTTCCACAGTGATAGCCTGTAAAAGCCGACTTTTTTTTTGGTAAAGAAGGCCTTAGAAGAAGACAACACCATACTTCCAAAACCAGCCAGCCTTTTTCATTATTTTAAGCTTATGGGGACCTGTCCATCATGTGCTTTTTCCACATTTTATGTGTTTTTTTTATTTTCTTTATTAATTTCTTCTCTTCCGTGTCTCTCTCCCCATTCCTGGATGCAACTATATCATTCATTTCATTCGCTTCATTTGTTTATGTGAGCATTAGAGGAAAAAAGAAAGAGTGAGAGAGATCATCATAGGCAAAGAACTTGAGTGTTTCTGCAGCCGTGTTTTGATTGTTGAATCATTAGAAAATAAGAAAGTAAAGAAATGAGGTATTTGGAATGAAGTTTGATGCACAACCCTTCTCCCTTTTTTTTCCCCCCTTTTCTGTTGCTTGATTTATGTGTTTTTATATGTGTTTTGAGGGATGTGTCAGTACAACAAATGTGGTTAAAGGCGACATTTTTTTAACATTTAGTGACATTTACAAACGCCGCTAATATTTTTATATTTGTTTTAGGGAGAGTAAGCAAATAAGGATGTCATGTATGATAGGACAGACGAGGGGAGAGAGGTAGGGATGGTAATTTGGAGTTGTGCTTTCGTTGAAAGAAGAAAAGAGGCTGTAAGGAATGAAGTTTGATCCAAGATCAATCCCTTCACAATCATCTTATTTTAAGTTCTTAATTATTATAACTTATATAGGATTTTGATGATCAATTGATCTCGGATCAGGCTTCATTCCTCTCACCATTCTTTTCCTTGTTCCCAGTCAAGACTTAACACATCAAACTGATGCTTTATCATCCATCTATAATCCAGGTTTGATATATGTATATGCAAGAAACAACTTTTATTTTTCTTTCTTTGTTTCTTTCTTCTTCTTCTTCTTCTTCTTTTATTATTACAACCAATGCAATTTCTCAAATCGCCATTAAGAATTTTTGTTATACATATATATATATATTTAATTTTTGTTTAAGACTAGTATTTATTAAGTTATCCCTACCTATGTAATCCTTATTTCTGTAATTGGTAATTGCATTTTTATTGATTATTGGATGTTTCGTATTTCATATTTCAGTCTTTTCCGTTTTCCTCCTTTAGACTATTCCAAGACAAATGATATAGGACAAGTATCTATATCATTTCTTTGTTTGCTATATATATATATATGTATATATATACAAACATTACTTTATGGGATTCATCATATATTTGTTTTTCTATATTCAGTTATTTCAGAACAAAAAAAAAAAATCTAAAACAATATTATTATCAGTAATATTTCTCATTGATATTCTTATTATGTACTAGCTGTCTAGTAGATAGATAAAATTACATAAACCCTAACAGTATTCTTCAAGTTTGATGGTATAAGTAATTTATAGTATAGTTTAAAAATAAAAGTATAATTATACTCGTATATAAAACAGGTAATGTAACACCATTTATTAACCGTTATATTCACGTTTGCATTCGGCTAGCAATTAACGTTAGGATTAACGGTAAAGGATTGAAAATAACAATTTTCAAACATTTAAGATCGAAAGTAAAAGAAAAAAAAAATCCTTTTTTAATCATCTATAAGCATGACTCCTAAGTATCAATATCACATAGTTTAGGTGGCTTCGAAGGTAAGAAATTAGTTAGGTGTGACCACTTTGGTTAGGTGTGCTCCTAAAAAGTTATCCAAAATAGAAGTAAATAAGGGTGAGTCTATATCACGGCTTGCGCGTTGGTCTATGTCCAAGTTGGTCAATCGAGCTTAATAAAGGGCATATAACTTGATTCTCCATTCGTGATAGAAGATTTGATCTACCGTACAATTCTTGCGGAGAATGGAACATATTGAGGCTTTAATAATTTTTTTTTCTTATTTTCTCTTTCATTTAAATATTGCTTCTTTGATATTTTTTCAAAGAATATCAACAGGTTGATTTTGATTCTTGCTAAACATTTACTAATTTGTTATGCAGATATTAGATAAATGATTTACATATATTTAATTTTAATCGAGAATCCTAAAACGTTGCAATGACATAATAAAATTCATGCATGCTAATCTTAGTTACTACTAAGAACACGTATAAGTTTAAGTGGATTTTTATTTTCATTAAAGTTTCTTATAACGTAAATAAAAGCACAAAGATGAAATTTTTATTTAATAAAATTTGACAGTGCGAGATAATTGTAATTGCAAGCAATTCTAGTTTAGATAAAAAAATTGATTATTATCGAACTGAACTTGAGTAATTCGATTTTTGAAGCAAATCGGAAAATCAAATTCGAGTTTAATGTTATATGTGGTGGATATATTTTATTTGTTTTGTACTGTTTAATCATATCTTTTTAATCTCATTTTTAACCCCTCTCCTCTTTTCATGTTGTTATTCTTTGAGAAGGGCTTATAGAAAAAAAAATCTCATGAATTATGTAGAAGTTTCTTTTATTTGCAGAATGGCATGGCTTGGTTTATGACTTAATGGTAGTTGCAGGTGGGAGGAATTGGAATGGCAGCAACGCCGAACCCCCAAAAGGACTGCCTAGCTATGCCTATGTCATATAAAGTTAAATTTCATGTATAATGGACCATGTATGCTTTGCAGAGCAGAACCCTTCGCGAAACTTTCGATCCATCAAATAAAACATGGTGCAAAGTTGACGAAATACGGCCTTTCTCCAGGGCAATGCAATATGCGGTTCAGGTGACGGGGGATGATCAAGTTTATACTGTGGTGGATTGGGGGGAGAAGCCTAGTTAAAGTCAGGAATTTAAATAACGGTTGTAACATGTTATTAAGGTGTTAATTTATGTTTTGGCTTTTCCTTTCGTTGATATTCATATTGATTATTTACCGTAACTGACCGTGGTAACATTCATCTACAATCGCAATAAGCGTGATATAACCGTAATTTAAATCTTAGGTTAAAACAAGAGATTCTAGCTCCTCATTAGCTGTTCTAGGAATTGCCACTTCCTGTTCTAGAATCCTGCTCCTCATTACCTGACAAATAAGCTTTACAATGTTGATTGTTAGCTTTATGTGATGAGTGGAGTACTTAGAGATACAAAACACTCCCCTACACGGTTCTGCTATGCTAAAGTAACCCACGATTCCTATACTTGATCCTAGTATTTTCTGTTTTTTTTTTGGTATAAAGGATGTAGATTGAGATAAAGAGAGGATCACAAATGCTGAGATTTGAATTTTAAACTTGTTAAATGTCATCTGTTAAACATAATTGTATGAATAAATTATACTAAGCTAAAGGTTTGTGAAGTCCAATATTTTCTTTTCACACATCTTTGCTTTCAGGCATTTTCTGTCTGAAACAGATTAGGATAGAGTGGGATAATAAGAATCTTTCTAATCACCTTATAGTTATTGGTTCATCATATTGGCAAAGAATCAATACAAACCTCAATTTCTAAATTCTTGGAGTACTGATAACTCAGATTCAACAATTCAATTTTCGAAGTACTTTCACCCTATATCTTCCATGAAAAGCAAACCTTGCTTGCATCCATTGAAAGTACTTATGTCTCTATTGCTTCCAACAAATAGGAAATATGAACTATCCTATGGGAAATATGATATTATTATTATTATTATAAGGTTTTAGCATATTCTTATTAGTAGGCTACTCATATACACTCCAAAACTTGTTCTCCTTCCTTTTCCTTTCCCTCCTTTTGTGAATTCCTATTTGTCTAGTGGGTTGCTGCAGGCTTCTAGGCATCCTTTGATTTTTATTTCTTAAGTCTACCTTTAAGCCAAAACAAATGAACTATTTTAAAGGTGGATATAGTCGAAGGATTACAGAAGTAAAGATTTGAATTTTAAATTTATTAAATATCATCTTTTAAAAATAATTGTATGAATCAATAATTAAACCGCATTTTTAAAGAAAATAATTACTTTACATGCCAATTACATTGTCACCTTATTTTTACGACTAAAATTTTGAATGCAATTAATAAACAAAAGAAATTCAAATGCTTAGACTCGAAGAAAAAAAATTCTTCAGATTTATGATCAACTTTCCATTTGAGTCGCATTACACCCAGAAAATCAAATGACTCTGCTTTTCCAAATAAATATTTTACAACTTTATCAATCACCATTCTCATACAAAAACTCAATTTTTCCTCTTATGAAATCATTAATTTCTTCATATAGTTTAACAGCTGCATGCACACTTCTGTATATTCAAACTGGAAAGAAAAAAGGAAAAACACTGACCCTTTTGACAAACAAATTTCCGGCATTGCCCTACATGTTCCAAACAAGGGTTTCATTGGATTGTGAGAAAGGCAAGGGGCCGGTGCTGAATTGGTGACTACTTCACTGGTAATTGCCACATCTTTGTCAATTTACCCGGCCAATTTTATTGTAAAAATAAAGATTTTGATAATGCTACTCTGGCACCGACTTTCTAAAAGGAAAGGAGCCTCATCTTTGACAAAAGCTTCCATCCCCGTTGCTTTGTTTCCCTTTCTTTAATGCTACTCCGCTCATCATCAAATCTTAGAGCTTCTTTAAATCTAATACTAACACCAAAAAAAAAAATGGCCAAAGAATCTTAACCGTCATAGTAATAAAGGGCAAAACAAATAAAGGCTGTATTTCTCCTTATAGGTTAAGTTAATGCACCTTGAACTCTCCTTATTTTCCCTGCCATTTTTATCTCTTAACTTCCCTTTCTTTCACAACATATAACATCTCTCTATAAACCCAGAAAAACCCTTTTTTTTCCTCATTCAAAATTATAATGCAATGTAACATTGCAAAATTAACAGCAAAAAAAAAAAAAGAAAAAACTTTGTGATTGTTTCTTTGTTTTCTTCATGGCAACAACAACTCAGAAACTTGTCGTGAAAGTGGTTGATACACGTAATCTACTACCAAAAGACGGTCACGGGACGTCGAGTCCTCACATTGTGATCGATTACTACGGGCAAAAGAAGCAGGGGAGGACGGTTTCGAGGAACATTAACCCTGTTTGGAATGAGGTTTTTCAGTTCAACGCCGGAAAACCGTCGGATGTTTTCAGTGGCGTGCTTGAGCTTGATACCATGATAAGAATCATAGCCCGAGCAGTAGGAGCAATTCTCTGGGGAGACTGAAAGTTGAGTTCTGGGCATTTTGTTGAGAAGGGTGAAGAAGCTTTGATTTATTATCCTTTGGAGAAGAAGCATTGTTTAGTTTGGTTCAAAGTGAGATACGTTTGAACATTTATGATGTTGATGAGATGATGCCACCACCTCCGCCTGTGGCAAAAGTGGAGGAGATAAAGGTGGAGCCGCCTTTGGATAAGGCGGCGGCCCTTGTGTCTTCTGATCAACAACCAGCACCTGGTGAGGTGAAGCCTAATGATTATGCTGCAAATTCGGCGGAGGGGCAGCAAGCGACTGCCGTTGAGCCGGCGAGTGAGGCGCCTGCGGGTGGTGAGTCCGAAAAGGCTACTGAAGCTGCGTCAACGAGAGAGGAAAATGGTGTAGCTGAAGGTGAAAAGCCAGAAGAAGCTGATCAAGCGGAGCCAACAGCAGATTCGCAACCCGTGCAACCTGATGATCATGATGATAACGTTGTGCTTGACCCTACATCAGCAAATTCGCCCCCTCGCCACCACAACAGGTATCACGACATCAACTGCACCGGCCGGGTCTATTCCGGAAATCAAAGTTGCCCGAGCCATCTCTGCTCCGCCGCCACTCACACGGCTAGCAAACCCCACCGTATAATATTTCTATGATTTGATCTCGGACTTCCTTGTTCCCACTTAGACTAAACACATCAACGCTAAGACTTTATCATCCATCTCTAATCCACGTTTGATATATGTATACATTGATTACATACATTGATTTAAGAAACAACTTTTATTAATATATTTTTTAATAATCAACACCATTTCTCAAATCTCCATTAAGAATTTTGACTCTACATATATATATAATTTTTGTTTTTGTCGAATTAACGATATATCAATTATTATGATTCAAATATTGATAACCTAAGAAAATTGTTAAGAATCTTACATATCATGGAACATTTTTTTATTCCTTAAGACTAGTATTTACTAAGTTACCCTACGTAATTAACCCTTATTTCTCTAATTGGTGATTGATTTGTTATTGATTATTGGATGTTTCATATTTCAATCTTTTCAATTTTCCTCCTTTAGAATATTCCTGGACAAATGATGTAGGACAAGTATCTATATCATTTGTGTTGATGCTTTCCTTAGTTGACATTGAGGGGTTCGAAATGTTCAGTAGGAGTGAAACTTGAAATACAGAAAAGAGGTCATATTAGCATCGGGGTTAAAACGCTGAGATGCATTCCAATGTTTAAATTAGCTTAAGGGTTTTGCAGAGAGGAATTGAAAGAATGGAGAAGGATAGAAAATAAGAAGAAGGAGGGTTTTTTCTTGGTTCAATAATTGAGGGCTTTGCAGCCCATTTTATAATTGACCTTCTAATATATCTTTTGATTTTATCTAGTTGTCACTATCCTAAAGTTACTGTTGTCAAACCACTAGTTTTTCAGCCGTATTTATTAGGATATGATGGTAGCTGGTCCTAGGCAGGAAGAGCGAGATCTAGGTTGTGTTATTCAGAGACGTCCAATCCATACCATTGTTGTGCAAGAAACACAATAAAATAAAAAGATTAAAATAAGAACACACAAGATTTACAATGTTCAGTCAATAAGACTTACGTCCATGGGCAATGAGAGAGATTTCTTATTTTTTTGAGAAAAATTAATACAAAAAAAAACTTTAGTGCTTCATATATATAATTACTAAATCCTAACTAAACAAGGACAATCCTAATTAATAAGAATAAATTCTATTCTTTATCTTAATCTGATTAGATCTTATTTAAACACAATTCTAATCAAATAAAGATTAAAGTTTACAGTTGCTTTGTCTACCACTAAAGCAGATTATATGTCATTGACATAAGAGGTTGTCAACAGAGTCTGTCATATTTGGGAAGCACCTTAGGTATATAAAGATTTTGGTAATTAGATGAGCGTGTCATTAGTGTCTGGTTGTTATTGGGGCAAATGAGTGAAATCATTTGAGCGACTTGTTTTTTTAAGTCATTTGGACAACCTGCATATTAAGAGGCAAGGTCATCTAAGCAACCCGCTTATTTAGGGTAAAAAAAATTATCTCTTTTTTAATTATTTATTGCTATCATTTTTTTTTAATAATTAGGAAAAGAGAAGAATGCTTAGAATCGAACTTAAGTTTATATGCTAACCGTAACTCACTTTTAACTCTTAGTCCAAGAGATTGTTGGCATCATTATCATTTCTAATTATCAACGTTTTGTTACATATATGTGGTTTTAAAGTGAAGATATCAATTAGGAACGATCACTTTAGTTAGGCATGCTCCTAAAAAGTTATCCAAAAGAAGTTAATAAGGTAAGTTAATAAGGCCGGTTATATGTCAAGATCCGTGCGCCGGTCTATGTCCAAGTCAGTCAATCGAGTTTAACGAGGGATATAGAACTTGAATCTTGATCTGTGACGGAAGATTTGACCTACCATACATTTTTTCTGGAGAATTGAACGCACTGGAGCTTTAGTAATATTTTTTTTCTCAATTTCTCTTCCATTTTTTTCTTCAAATAATTTCTCTTCCATTGAGATATTGCTTGTTTATTATTTTTCGAAGAATAAGAAGAGGTTGGTTTTGATTTTTGCTAAATATTTATTAGTTTTTAGAGATATTAGAGAAATGATATATATATATATAGATATAATCTTAACCTTATATTAAAATCGAATTCTAGACGTTGCAGTGACGTAATAAAATTCATGCATACTAATCTTACTACTAAAGAAGAGATATAAGTTTAAGTGAATTTATATTTTTATTAAAGCTTAGTATAATGTAAATAAAAACACAAATATAAAAAAATTATTCATTAAAATTTGACAAAATTACTGAAGTAAAATATGTCTTTTATATTTCCTCAGTTTTGGAGCCCAAAGAAGCATATTATAGTGGGCCTAAATTTCAAATATAAATGAGACATCTGTATTCGCGTCTTGCTCAGGTTTAGATCATAAAAAAATTTAAATGCAAATTGGTCAATGTTGAACTAAATTCGAAGTCTAAGTAATTTGAGTTTTCAAGTTAGCTAAATTCGAGTTTGAAATCTGACATGCGGTGGATATAATGGGGTGGATTGGGGGGTGGGGATGGGGATGGGGAGAGCTCGGCTAAAACAATAGATTCGTATGATGAGAGTGGTACAATGTTGGCGCTCTTAATCCGGATTCCGGTTCATCTTCCTCACCACTATCGAGGACGTGAGGGCTTTGTACACGGTTTCGCTGCACTTAGACATGAATTATATGTTCTTGGAGGAAAGGTTCTCTAGTGGGAAGATTCAGGAGCTGGGAGATCTGCTGTCGTAGAAACCGGCTCTACTGTAATGTCATGAGTCAAGACTCATGTTCAAAACCTGTGTGATACTTGAACTAACTCTCGGACTACGACACTAGGCTGTGCCTCCATGGCTTTTGATAGGTTGACGACCATTTGTAAAGGACAGATGAAGATTTACCAAAGAGAAATGGGTTTTTGATACAAAGAAAGTTTGGGTTAGATAATGCTGTTTTATCACTGGTTATGTCAGTTTTTTATCCTTATCTTTCTGGACTTTGATTTATTGCGTAGTTTAAGTTTAAGAGAAAAATTGCCGCTTTCTGTTCCAGAATCTAGCTCCTCATCACTCGACAAATACAAAATGAGCTTTACAAAGTTTGGTTGTTAGTTAAACATAATAATTTTGAACACGATATAATTATATAATATGATACATGAAAAATAATTAAAATACAACGTAAAATATAAATATGATAAAATAAATAAATATATCAAATTTTATATAACACGAATTATTAATATATCAAAATTTATATATTTTAAATATAATTATGATAAAAAGACAAATACTACAAAATCTATTGTTAGTGTGACTTAAGAAATGTAGTATTTAGAGATGCAAAACACTCCCTCTACACAATTCTGCTATGCTAAAGTAAGCCACCACTCTTATCCTTGATCTGAGTATTCTACAATATTTTTTTATATAAAAATAATATTAATATTTGAATTTTAAATTTATTAAATATTATTTTTAATGTTAATGATATAGATCAATTATATTAAATTTTAGATTTAAATAAAAGTCCACTATTCTCTTTTCATGTGTCTTTACTTTTATGCATATTCTTGTCTGAATGGAGTTAGGCCAGAGTAGGGTAATGAGAATCTTTAATCACCTTAAAGTTATTGGTTCAT
>JAQSVH010000003.1:16992641-17016275 GCA_029448705.1 Adansonia digitata
TTGAGCTAATATTAATTATTTTTTATTTTTTATTGTTGGGTTTTATGTCAACTGAATGAATATGATTTTTGTTTGCAATATTTGGTTGTTTATGAATTCTGATAATTTTTTTTTTGTTTCACACGTTGATTTATGACTTGATCTTGTATACTATTTAATTTTACAAGGAGGTTATGACATTTATTTATTTTTTTTATATATATATCATGTAATCTTATATCTTATGTTTGCTAATAATTAGGTTGTCGATGAATGTTATAATATTATTGACTTACTAAATATTTGATTTTTGAAAGGCATATACCATTTTTGTTCGTAATTTTAAATAATTATATTTAATTTAGTATTAGTATTACATATTAGCTATTTACTCATTTTAATCCATTTACAAAGAAACAAGAATTGGTATAAAAGCATGATGGTTGATTTCTAAGTGATGCAGATTTTATTTGTGATTTGAGTATTTAAATGTAGTTAATTCCGGGTAAGGATCCAATCTATTTTTACCATTATTTTTTAATATATTATAATTACTATTTTACCGGTCGAATTCACTTATTAACCATGAAAATCATATTTGCAAATTATTATATATTAAAGATGTATTAAAAAATAATAAATTGAAAAGCAATTACCTTTTCTATGGTTAGTATTTGATAGAGAAAAAAAAATTTTTAAAAATAAAAGGAATAATTCACGAGGTGGGCATGGGTAGGATTGGGCATGGTCCGAAAATTTTTCTTTTATTCAAATTCAAGTAAGTTTAAGTTCGGATAAAGTTCAAATCATTATACAAAATAATATTAAAAAATTAAAAAATTATATTAATAATTATAATTAAATTTAATTTAAAAAATAATTTTTTTTACATTTATAATAATTTGAGTTGAATGGATCATAAGGAAAGTCTAACCCTTACCCTCTTTTAAAGTTCAAGATTTGCATATAGGCAATCAAGTTAATCCAGTTTAGATACATATAGGTAAGACATCAACAACTTAAATACAGGAATTTATTTATAGTAAAAGTGGACCAAAACAATAAAGTTACTCCAAAAATTGCGAGAAAGACAACTAGGATTACTCCATACTTCTCCTAAAATTATGTGTGTATATATATATATATATATATATTGATACATACACGTAATGCATTTAGAAGATTGTAATTCAATTATCAACCTAATTTAGGCAAAGTATTTATAAGAGAAGATCCAAAAATTACAAAATTTTCTTAATTATTAGTTTGACAATTTAATCATGCTGATATGGAAAGTAAGTGGTTGCTTATCTGCCACTATCTCTAATTTTTATCTTCTGTTACTTCTTTTTGGTTCTTTTCCCATGTTTTAAGGCAAACTCAAAAATTTTAAGGGGAAAAAAAAATTATAAATACCACCCACCGTCTCCTTTGTTCTTTCCCAAACCGCCACTTCACATTTTAAAACAATCTTTTTCGAAGGAAAACAGGTTTGTTTGGATTTCTGGGATTTTCCTGTATGTTCTAAGCTCTTTACTGTAAATATATTCGAATGTACATTGAATACGGGATAACCAATAAATATATCTTAAAAAGGTTTGAGCATAGTATATATGTCATAGCAGCAGTATATTCACGGTGACATGACAAAACAAGCTTTTTTTATATCTATAATTTTTTCCCCTTTACGTAAGGATTTATTTGATGTTTTTGGGTTTTCTGTGAACTGAATGATTATGATTTTTGTTTCTTCTGAAGTTTGATTTGTTTGACAGTGCATCATTCAAGTCCTTTCTTTTGGTTCGGTCTTTGGTAATGTTTTTGTTTCCTTCGATAAGTAATAATGGAATATGATATGGATAATTGGATATGCTTATACTTTGTTTTTTATAACACTGATTTACTTTATCTTTGATTTTGGGAAAAGCATCTGTTTTTAGTTTGTTGTTATAGCTTTAAATAATTAATTCTAATGATATAAATTATCCCCCCCCAAAAAAAAAAAACAATTCTTACTAATAATATTGCATTTGCTTGTTTTATCTTGAAGGAAATTATTTGAAAGAACAGAATGGAAAGATCAAGATTTGTTCCCATCTTTTTTATGGGAATTCTAGTTTGGTGTTGCTTGGAAGCCTCAGCAATGGCAGAAAATAATTATATGAAATATAAAGATCCAAAACAGCCATTGAGTGTTCGAATCAAAGACCTAATTGGAAGGATGACATTGGAGGAAAAAATTGGACAAATGGTTCAGATTGAACGCAATGTTTCTTCAGCTGAGGTGATGAGAAAGTATTTCATTGGTAAGTAAGCTATATTCATCATCAATTTTCTGTTATAATGCAATGAAGTTCCCATTTTTTTTCTCCTTTGGAAGAAGAAAAGACAAAGAATATGTGCTTTTAAGTATAAATTTGTTTATGGGTCGGATTATTTTTAAGTGAGGTTTAGATAGAGATATTTTTTTAACCTAATCACTTAACAGATTTTTGGATGAGTTAAATAACTGAAGTAGATTTGTTAATGGATTGGACTATTTATCCAATAAGTCTAGCTAAAACCAAATCGGGCCTCTATAGCAATCCGAACCAATCCAACCTGCATTATTATTCATTTAATTATTTAAATCTAAATTTTCTTATAAAGAATAAATATGGATATAAAATTAATATTAAAAAAAACAGATTTTTGAATCTGGCCAGATCTAAACTAAAATAAAAATGTTTTGATAATGGACCGATCTATAAATACCTCTAGACTCAAAGGGAGAATGAATTTTTATTTTGGCAGGTAGCGTATTGAGTGGAGGAGGGAGTGTCCCAGCCCCACAGGCTTCAGCGAAGGCTTGGATCAACATGGTGAATGAATTTCAAAAGGGTTCATTATCAACCAGATTAGGAATTCCAATGATTTATGGGATTGATGCTGTTCATGGCCACAACAATGTCTACAAGGCAACAATTTTTCCTCACAACATTGGTCTTGGTGCTACCAGGCAAGTCCAAAATACTTTGCTCGTGTGTGTGTGTGTGTGTGTGTATGTATATTTCATTCTTACTAGCCATTCTTTAGTTCAGTCCCCATGAACTTAAAATTAAAGAAAAAGGGGGAAGTTTCAGAATCTTGCTAGTAATTAGTACAGTGATTTCGAACCAGGGACCCTGAACTAGTTAAGGAGATTGGAGCTGCAACAGCGCTTGAAGTCAGAGCTACAGGCATTCCATATGCTTTTGCACCTTGCATAGCGGTAAATATTACCGAATCACGTTAAATATTATCTCTTGTTGTGGTTTAATTTTGTGTTAGTTTCCTTGTGGAATACATTTCTGCTCCAACGTCCCAACACCTTTTAATTTACTTCATCCTTCCATTTTCCACGTTAAATATTACCGAACTCTAGGGTGTTTTTTATGTAAAGTTTACATAAACATAGCACTTTAAAGTAAATTCCACTATATCTGGGGCAGGTATGTAGAGATCCAAGATGGGGCCGATGTTATGAAAGTTACAGTGAAGATCCCGTGATTGTTAAAGCAATGACCCAGATTATACCAGGATTACAAGGAGACATCCCTTCTAATTCTCCCAAGGGTGTTCCATTTGTGGCTGGAAAGTAAGCAATTTTTAGGACTTTGGGTTACTCAGTTAGTATAAATTTGTAGTTAGGGATGGCAAAAGAACACCATCCCATAATTGGGCAATGTTTTCTTGTTTGAAAAATGAGAATATTTATCATAAAAATTTGTTTGGTATCCAGGAAAAAAGTTGCAGCTTGTGCCAAGCACTATGTTGGTGATGGTGGAACAACCAAAGGAATCAATGAGAACAACACAGTGATAGACAGGCATGGTTTGCTAAGCATTCATATGCCGGGCTACTACCCTTCGATCATCAAAGGTGTATCGACAATCATGGTCTCGTATTCAAGCTGGAACGGAGTTAAGATGCATGCTAATCATGAGATGGTCACCAACTTTCTCAAGAAAACACTTCGTTTCCGGGTACAACTATTTCCAATCTGGTTTCTGTCTCTAGTTTACCTTACTGAAGAACTTGCAGCAAATTTTTTACTCATGCTGGACATCGTTGCAGGGCTTTGTCATCTCAGATTGGGAGGGTATTGACAGGATCACTTCGCCGCCGCATGCTAACTATACATATTCTATTCAAGCTGCAATCAGTGCTGGCCTTGACATGGTTATTTTTGTTAACTGCTGAATTTTATGCTTTTACTCGGTTTTTTTCCTTCTAAATTCTAATGCTTGTTTTTTTGATCTTTCAGATTATGGTTCCATACAACTATACAGAATTCATTGATGGACTAACCTACCTGGTGAAGAATAACGCCATCCCCATGAGCCGCATTGATGATGCAGTGAAGAGGATTTTGCGAGTCAAGTTTGTGATGGGTCTATTTGAGAACCCGCTATCAGATGAAAGCTTGGTTCACCATCTAGGAAGTCAGGTTGGCCAACTAGCTATAGGGTATGCTTCACAGTACCACGATGATTAAATTGATATAATATCCTAATTTTGCCTCAACCAATTCAACAGGCACACCGGGAATTGGCTAGGGAAGCAGTGAGAAAATCACTTGTGCTGCTAAAGAACGGTGAATCTGCCGATGCTCCATTGCTTCCCTTACCGAAGAAGTTGCCGAATATACTGGTAGCTGGTAGCCATGCTGATAATCTGGGTTACCAATGTGGTGGATGGACAATCGAGTGGCAGGGACTAAGTGGGAACAACCTCACAAGTGGTAATAACTACTATACATTTCGACAAATTTAGCTTTATTGTCTTGTTTCAATTTTATGCAAGAATCCTTAAGAACCTATGCATTAACAGGAACTACAATCCTTAAGAACCCTTTTTCATGAACAGGAACTACAGTCCTCACTGCCATCAAGAACACAGTTGATCGAAATACTAAAGTTGTTTACAATGAGAATCCTGATGCTGAGTTTGTCAAGTCCAACAATTTCTCTTATGCCATTGTTGTAGTAGGCGAGCATCCATATGCAGAGACTAAAGGAGACAGTTTGAATCTGACAATTCTCGACCCTGGGCCAAGCACAATAACAAATGTTTGTGGAGCTGTGAAATGTGTTGTTGTAGTAGTATCTGGTCGTCCTGTCGTGATCCAACCTTATCTTTCCTCCATTGATGCTCTTGTTGCCGCGTGGCTGCCAGGAAGTGAAGGTCAAGGTGTTGCTGATGTATTGTTTGGTGATTATGGCTTTACTGGCAAGCTTTCATTCACTTGGTTCAAGACAGTTGATCAGTTGCCAATGCACGTTGGAGATCCACATTATGATCCCCTCTTCCCATTTGGATTTGGCCTGACCACTAAACCAACCATAGCACATTAGCCTATCTTTTCTAGAGAATGTCTACTTCTCAAGTAGTTTGAAGCCATTTTCAATTACATTTATAATAATTTTTACGAACTCAATTTACTGCAACCTTAGCCCTCATTAATCTGCAAGTTTATGAGCATATCAACCTCTTTTACTGGAATTTGTAAGTGGCTACATGACATGTTCCAGTTCAGTTTTAAAAGACCTGCTTTAATAAGGGGATCAGGAAACTGGCTAACTAGTATCAGCTGAACTTTTATAGCAATTGTAAAACATGCCAACTTAAAAACTCAAAAGACAGTTGGATATTGAAAATATAAAATCTCATCAACTTTTGTTCATAAGGATATGATCATCTTTCATAGCAACAGTTCCATCAATGCTAAATGGAACTATTCATTATTATCATATACTGTGAATCTCTAGCTTTTCACACATCATAGTATTTGATACATGAACTTTGAGGAGAATGTATGAGACCATTATATTTTATATATATTACAAAGACAAACTGAAAATGTAAGACATCTAGCACATAGTGCTATGCCACAGCCAGTCCATATCTATACTTAAACAGCAACTTCACCAGTCTTATTCTCGGCTTCATTAATCTGCCTCAGAATGTCTGCCTTTTTCTCAAGTAGGGCTTCTATTTTGCTATTAATTTTCTCTAGCTTCAGTTTTAGCTTGCTAATATCTTTGCTTTTGTCCTTCCCCTCAAGTTTTCTTTTCTTCTCACATTTATTGGATTTTTCTTTTTCTTTCTCTTTGTCTTCTTTTGCTTTACCCTCCTGCTTCTCTTCTTCCTCTCCCTCACCATCTGGCTCTTTCCCAGTATATTCTATTACAATTTCCCTGGAGGTTATTCCAACTTCGTGCTTTTTCTCCTCCTCACCTGTTTCTTTTTTCTTGCTCTTCTCTTCATCCTCATGCTTCATATCTTTCTCCTCTTTGTCATTCTTCTTATCTTTCTTCTCTCCTTTCTCTTTTTTCCTATTTTTCTTCTCTTCTAGCTCTTCATCTACATCCTCCTCTTCCACTTCATCCTTGTGCTCCTTTTCCTTCTCCTCCTCATCCTTGTCTTTCTTTTTCTTTTTCTCTTTCTTCTTCTTCTTCTTCTCTTCTTTCTCTTCACCTTCTTCCTCTTTCTTCTTCTCTTTCTCTTCTATTTCATCATCTTCTTCTTCTTCTACATCATCCTTTTTATCCTTCTTCTTTTCCTTCTTCTTTCCCTTCGCCTGTTTGTCTTTCTTCTTCTCTTTCTTTTTCTCTTCTGTTTCATCCTCTTCTACCTCATCCTCTTTATACTTCTTCTTTTCTTTCTTCTTTCCCTCTACCTCTTTGTCTTTCTTCTTATCTATGTTTTCTCCCTCTTCTTCTTCCTCTTCATCTTTCAGCTTCTTTTCTTTCTTTTTCTTCTTCTCTTTCTCCTCTTTGTCTTTTTTACTCTCCTTCTTCTCTTCTTTATCTTCATCATCTTCTACTTCATCCTCTACATCCTTCTTCTTTTCTTTCTTTTTCTCCTTATCCTCCTTGTGTTTCTTTTTTTTCTCCTCCTCCTCCTTGTGTTTCTTCCTGTTCTTTTTCTCATCTTTCTCTTCATCTTCTTCTACCTCAACCTCTTTTTCCTCATGCTTCTTTTCTTTTTTCTTCTTCTCGTCTTTTTTCTTTTTCTTGTCTTTGTTCTCATCATCTTCTTCACCCATTGTCTCCTTCTCCTTATCTTTCTCATCCTTCTTCTCTTTCTTTTTCTCCTCTTTATTCTTCGTCCCTCCAGCCTCACTGTTCTCAAGTTTTTCCCCTAGATCATTCTTACACTGTGGGTCCTCATTTTCCTGCTTCGTTTTTTCCCTGGTATCCTCTTTCTTCTTCTGCTTTTCATCATCGTCTTCCGTCTTTTTTTCTTTCTCCTTCTTCTTTGATTTATCCTTATCCTTCTCTTTATGTTTCTCCTCCTTTGCTTCCTTATGCTTTAGCTTTTCCTTCTCCACTGATTTGGTCTTCAATTCAAGTTCTACCTCGAGCTTCTCTTCCTTCTCATGGTTTGGCTCCATATCCTTCGCCTTGACTTTGATATGCAGTTTTTCCTTCTTGACCTTTTCTTCTCCGCTGACAATCGATTCAGATGTACCTTGCAACTGTTGACCCTTTGCCACGAACTCAAACTCAAATTTAAGTCCTTCCTGAATTTTTTGCAAATTCCCTGAAAGAAATGCAGCATATAAATAAGCACGGACAAAATACAAACAAAATTAATATCAAGCCAATAAGCAGATGGACTATAGAATTTAATAAAAAAACGCAGCACAATGGATGGCATATTACAACTGTTGCCGTTACACGTAATAGCAATTTTAAAACAAAACTTGTGATAGTAGAAGCATGATGTTTCAAATTTCAACAGAAAAGAGGTATGGCTTTCATGCAAGGATGAGTTTGTTGCCATTCAACTAACTCCGGATTCTGAATACTTCCACTGCCATCATATGTTTACTACAGAAATAAACAAAAAAAAGGAAAATAAACCAAAACAAAGGCCCAGAAAACTGGACTAATTCGATACAGCCGTATGAGAAACTTACATTTCAAGCAATAAAGACCAGCGGCAGTATAAAATGTGTTGCACGGTAAATTGACACGACTTTTTTCATTCTCACTTTCAAATAGTTAATATAGATAGGTGACATAGGAATGTGGATAAGAAAAGGATTTTAGATATCAGAAACATTTGCCAGATCCTGCGTGACACTATGACTGTGCACAACGAATAACAACATACTACTGCAGAGAGCAGAAACACTGCTATCAGATGCAGCAACTCCCGAGCCACTCTCCGGTCATCATGACAATTCCCATATGACCAAGAAAACAAGTCATTACAAACCCAATGCCGCTACCCTGAAGATTAACCGACTACTCCCTCGTTTCTCTCCCTCCATTGCCACCGTTTCATCCTCACCAAAGCTACCCCAATTAACAGCAATTCAAAATCCTTACCCAAGCATGTTACTGTTGTTGCCATTATCACTAACGCTTATCATTACCATTATTTTCTTTGCTATGTTCAAAACAACATACATGCTCACCTTCATGATACTAAATAATCCAGATCTTATTTAACATATTCATCAACATGAAGGTAGTCTTAAAAAAATACTAGTCCTAAAGTCTCTATTTATCATCAATTGAACCCGTAAGAAAATTCAAATTATCTAAAATAAGATTAACAGGTTAGGGCAAAAAATTCTTCCTAGAACAAGCTTATTTAATGCAACCCCGCCTTGAAAATTACCTTTGACAGATAACAGTTCCATTGTTGATACTTTTGCCTCCCAAGAAACTCCCTATTTTTCTTATTTTCAGTGATAGAACTTGAAGATTGTTAGAAGAAAGAAATCAAGAAATTGCTGCTAAGCCCAATACAAAGGAATAATTATGATGATTTAAAAGGAATTAAACATATGCTTCAAAAAATGACCAAATCCAATTTATGAATTTGATCATCCTCCTGAAATCGAAGCTATTATTAAGCTAATGGAGGTTTTTTTCAAGATCATTTCAAAAAACCAAGAAAGACCCAGATTCGATTTCCCAACAAAAAAACGTTAAAAAAAGTGATCAAAACACCAAGCAATCAATAACAATTATACCTTTACACTAAGAAGCATTCGGAAAAAGGGTACATAAAAAAATAATGAAATCTTGAAACATCGAGAACCGAAATAAAGAATCTAGAGACGTAAGTACCTTGACTTTGCTAGGATGGGCAGCTACAAAGTTCTGGATCTTAAGGCTATTTTTTTTTTTTTGGTTGAAGAGAGAACAGATGTAAGAAATCTCTCGGGATTCGGGTTAACTTAACCAGAACAAATGGGAAGGTTCACTTTATATAGCAGAAATTAGGGTATTGATTGCACCACCCGCAAGGATTCAAATTAGGTGACACGCAAAGAACACTGACTGACTGTTGCCTTTATGTCTTAATTGTAGAATGGGACGCGGTGGAAGCTTCTCTGCCTTCCCTGCCTCTGTCCTGCGTATTGTATTAAAATTAGAATGGTTCCCCGCTTCGTTGGAAATTAAAATTTTTTCCGATAATTTTAATTATATTAAATAATAATTATTAATTTAAATATTTTAAAAAATATTAAATATATTTATGTATTAAAATAATTTTATTTTTAATATTAAATTAAATATTTCATGTTATATTTTTATCATAAATAAAAATTATTATTAAATTACTTTTTAAATTTATAAAATAATTTTGTTTATTAAAAAATTCATAAAAATAAATATCATATTTCATTTTCTTCGATTGTGAGAGTTCAAATTACCCAATTACTTTTGTTAGTATTTTTCTTTATTCTCAATTAATGAAAAATAATTCTAAAATATTTTTTCACGTATTTTTCTTTTTTTATTAATAACTATTTATTGTAATAATAGTAGATAAAATATTTTTAATTTATTAGTTTATTTTGTACTCATTTCAAAAATTTTTCTCCTCATTACACATTTTGCAAGAAAATAACATTTTATTTCTCTTTAATAATTATTAATTATAATAACTAATAAATATTTTTTATTTATTAATCAACTTTGTAATTCTTCAAAAATTTGTGTCCACAAAACTATCTGAATCTATTAAAAAATAATATTAGCTTCAATTCAAATTCACTAAATGTCTAGATTTATTAAATCATTTTTAAAGAAATAAAAATATAAAGTTGGTAATAATTAAATATGTAAATGTATATATATAATGGTGTAAAATATTCAAATCCGTTATCTATATAAATAAAAAGGATTTGAATATATAATAAATTTAAATATTCGACACCATCTAAATTAAAGTTAAAACGAATTTGGATAATAAGTATTTAAGGATTCATATCTAAATTCGCTTTCAAATCTATTATAAATAGTAAATACAATAGTAATATTTGAATATGCAAAAACAGATCGAATAATAGTGACTATCAAATTTTTACTATTCATTATCATATTCATAAAAAAAATCAAAATTTTTTAGATCCTTGTTAACAATTATTTATTATAACCATTTTAATATATAAATATTTTTGAGTGAATAACTCATATTGTAATTTATCAATCAAATTAAAAAAAAAAAAGGGAAAAAAAGACAGCTCGCAAAAGAAGAACCCCTAAGGGATTCATTTAATATATAGGCGTAGATATGATATTAATTTGTCAATATTTTAAGATTTTTCTAATAATATTAATAAAATTTATATAAATATAAAATATTTTAAATATTATTATAATAAAACAAAAATATAAAGATACATTAATTATCGTATGTCCTACTTTAGACCTATCTAAATTTTGATAAAGATATATTAATTTATAAATGGATCACATAATCAATAGATTCAGGAAGACAGTAATATTATGTATTTTCTAATTTTTTATTATAATAATTTTGAATTGATTTATGTCATTAATTGTAATTTTAAATTTAATAAAAATTTTACTACAATATAAATAAACTGCATACCAAAACCAAAATCATGGACATTTATTTATTTATTTATTTTGTATGCATCACTAGTCAGAATAAACAAATATTGTTCAAATTATGTCGCTATTATTACTGTATTAAATTGTGGTCATTACAGTTATACAAAAGCCTTACTTAGCCCTTAAGGATGCCGGGTAGGATGGAAGTGGGACCCACGCGTCTCTAGAAGTCAATAAGAAAAGAAATATTATTTTATCTTTTTTTAACTATTTGATTGTGATATTATGATTTTTAAAAAATTATATATAAAATATAAATTTTCAAGTTTTAAGCAAATACTTAAACATATATAATTGCTTTTGATATATCATAAATACATTTAAAATTTAATTAAAATATCATAAATACAATATAAAAAATAATATTAATATATTAAAATTTATATAATATAAATTATTAATATCTTAAAATTTATATAATATAAATACTTTAAATATAAGTATAATATATAAAAATTAATGGATATAATACAAAAAACCAAAATGCTTGCCTTAGACCGACGGGCATTCAACTATTTGGACTCGCGGAACCCTCCTCCTCCCAAGTTATCCTTTTTTTCCTACATTTAGATAATTTTCAATCTAAATAACATAAAATATTATCATTACACGGAGTAAAAGAACAAACTAAAGATAAATAGTCAAATGGATAAATAATAAACAAGTATTTATACAATTTGTTGGTATCTTTTAGGCCGGTTAGAGGTGATAGTCCTTGAGCAAAGTTTGCAGCACAGAAAAACAAGTTAGAGGGGTATCGAGCGGTGATTTCAAAACGCATTTATATGCCCAAGTCATTTAATGTTCTCGGGAGTTAAGCTCAAGAATGAAGAGATAAGGAGAAGTGAAGAATGATGAAGATACAAGAAGTAAAAAAATGGTGAAGATGCTTGCCTAGGCTTGCCTGGTCTCTTTTATACTAAGAAGCTCGTGTAACTTATCTCTTTGTAGCCGGCATAACTATCAATTTATTTGTCCTTTCAACTTAGTAGATGTGTAAGTTAGCGCGACACTTGTTAGAGAATATATAGTGATCTCTACTTGGTGATTCCAAATAGATGTCATTGATTGAGGTAAACTGCTCAATAGTCCTTATCAGACAATTTTAAACAAATATCATTGTGTAAAGTAAGCCACACAATAAATTAAAAGAAATGATATTCTAATCGACCTAACTTTTTTTGGATTGGTCAATCATAGCAAATAACTTTAATCGCCTTAACAATTTGGGTTTGGTCGACCTTCCCCTCTATGTTTGAGCGATGGGCCTTGCCCTTTATAGTTGGTTATAACATAATTTATTAAAATGAAACAAGAAAATATTATTCATAAAATATCATATAATGAATAAGATCAATAATTTTAAATTATAACTTAAGTTTTGATAAAAAAATAAATACAGTCTAATCTTATTGTACACGTGAAATTTCAAACTTTAAATTTTTTTTAAATAAAAAAACCCCATGAAAATATAAAAAGAAATAACACTCTAACGTAATACATTAAAATATAGATACGATTACACGATATGAAGAGTAACTAAAAATGATACAAACACGACATAAAATATAATATGAATATGATATAAATATTTTAAAATTTATATAATATGAATTATTAACCTATCTAAATTTATGTAAATACAAATATCTCAAATATAATTATAACACAATAAAATACATAAATTATCTAATATATAATATATCATTTCTTCATAATATGTATATATCATATTTTATATTTCTTTATAAATGATACAAATATGCCTGCAATAAAAATTATTAAATATATTACAATATAATATAAAGGTAAAAAATATATCTTAGATATATTATTTTATATTTATTTTATATATTTATATCGTATATTATAGCGTGATGATTAGCTGCATTCAAGTTCTCCAACCTGGCGCGCCAAAATTGAAACTGTGAAGGGCAATTGCGTAAATTAAAAGATTTTCAGACGGGGAAAGCCAAGGTTTTTTAGTTTTCCGCCTAAAGAACGTTTCTCGTCTTAGAAGTTAAAACCGTGATCTAAATCACCCTCCTTCGAAACCTGACAATAATCGCCGTTAATCATCCATCAAATCAGGGAGAGACCCTCAAATTTCAACGCCCATGATTAAATAATTTCCCTACAACCCAATACATTTAATAACCTCTGTCTCCACGTTTTCTTGTAGCTGCTTCGCATTTTTCCAATTCTGAAACAGATCATTCCCTCTGTTTAATTTCCTCCATTTTTCTCTCTTAAAAATTTACAGAAGAAAAAAGAAAAAAAAAGAATTTGAAACCCTAAAAAAGACCTGGTTTTTTAATTAAAACCAGGTCTTAATAATAATAACAACGATAATTAATTTCAATCACATTTTATATTAGATCGTTTTAGATTTCTTAATTTTTGGTTTCTTCTCTTTGAAGCTTCGTTGGAGTCTTGTTCATCTTTTCCACAATGAACAACCTTCTAACGGTAACATTGTGATGTTTTCTTCTCTTTATCTGAAGGGGGAAAGGGGTGTTACTTTCGAATTATTGTTATTTATTTTATTTAGCTTCGTTTCTTTGTTCGCCTGCGTTGGTTTCTGCTTGGATCTAAGGTTTCATTTTTTTTTAAATGATTACGATAGCTGTATTTTGTAAATTTTATTTGGATTGTGATTAACAAAGGAAAAGAAAATTAATGTTTGGCGGATTTTATTTTATTTTATTTTTGTTCTGTTTGGATGCTGTGAAAATGGAGGGAAATTAAATGAATTACGAATTTTTGGATTCTGAATCTTATTGTTTAGGATCTAATGAGCTATTGAAATGCTTTAATCAAGCAGGAACCGAATCAATTTAGAATTTTCATTAAAAAAACTAACTAATTAATTAATTGGTTTTAGGAGTTGAAGAGTAGATCAAAATAACTTATGGCTTAAGCTTGCAAAAGAATGTGCATTGCATTTATTCTTTTCTTTTAAAACTAAGCGGGAACTTGATTGTGTTATTTAATTTTTATTTTTAGTTATAAGTAGGATATTTTCAGATGGCTATCGTTGTCAATTCTTGGTTTGTTTAGAATAACCAGATGATCTTATCCTTCTTGAATTATGCTTACTATTTTTTTAATCATGGCTAGGTTGAATCTAGTTGCACTTACTTATTTTGTATTTGTTGCAGGATTCATTTGGTCATGGATCCCGACGTGGAGATATCGAGTTAGGATTTCAGATGAATTCTGGAGAATTGGGCCTTCAACATTTCTTTAAAAAGGTGCTTTAGAGTTGTTGATATAGTAGTAATCCTTTGTAAACTAAGTAGAAGTCTATTCTATTTTGCAATTGCAACTTTTGTTTTCCCTTTATGTTTCATCTCTTAATGTTTATTCTGTCGTTCAAGTTAAATTCTTCGTTACGGTAAAGTCTAGCCCGAATCACTGCTCTTGTACTATGTTTTGATTTTGCCAGGTTGAAGAGATAGATAGACAATATGAGAAGCTGGATAGGCTACTCCAAAAGCTTCAGGTATCTGATTTAATATCTTTTCCTACTCCTTGTATTATATCAAAGCTTGAAGATTCTCGAGGTATCTGTCTTGAATTTTTTCATTCTACTATGAATCTTAGAAAATGTTCAATATGATTCTTCTCAAAACTGACCGAAACCTTAAGGATTCCTCAGTCCTTTTATCCTCCTTATTCAAGCGCTAGACTAATATGGAAGAAAAGCTAAAACTTTTGTTTGGATCTTTCTTGAGCTTTGACATAGTTAATCTTCTTCCCCCTGTCCTGATTTCAAAGTTGTTCAGCTTTAGTATTGGTTCAATGATTTTCAAAAGGACTTGCAGTGTGAAAGCACTAGGATCCTACCCTCTTTCTAGCCACCAGACCTAAAATGTGAGATTGTGAAGGAATCTATTCTAAGTTGTTGAATTGCAGTGTAATGTTGGTAAGTACTTGCATTCTTGTTTCATGCATCCCTGCTTTGGATAATTGGACACTGTTTGATACTAACAGTTGAAACCTACCTAACATAATTGTGGAGTGATTTTCAAGTGATGAATCTTGTAAGCAACAGCACTGAATATTGATTAAGATGTTCTGATGTGATTTTCTTTCAAATATTGTATGTAGGATGCACATGAGGAAACCAAGGCAGTGAGTAAGGCTCCTGCAATGAAATGTAAGCAATAGTCTCTTGTATGTTTCTCTTACATTATCGTTCCAGTAAAAGCTGCAAGAAAAACAAATGATGAGGCTTGTGCTTCTATCCGTTTTTTTATCGCTTTGCTATTGAGAATATATAAAAGCCCATTCTTCATGTACTTGAATTTTGTTTACACTGTTTTGAAATACTCGTGGATGCTATTATCATCTGTAGCTATCAAGCAGCGAATGGAGAAAGATGTCGATGAAGTTGGAAAAGTTTGTCATTTTATAAAGGGGAAAATTGATGAATTGGACAGGGAGGTAATGTCACTTGCTGGTTTTATTTTGGTTATTTGCAGTCCGTAGATTCCTCATCTCATGTCTTGATGTTGGACAGAATTTAGCCAATAGGCAGAAACCTGGATGCGGAAAAGGATCAGGCGTAGACCGGTCGAGGACAGCAACAACTCTGTAATATACCATCTTTTTTTTTATTGTTTTGTAGTCCCTTTTAATATATGATCGAAACTGTTTTGAGTGCTAGTACTAAAATATGCTTACCAAAAATCTGTTTATTTTTATTTTGGCTGCGGTGATTTGGTTTAATGAAATCTGACATGGCTTTTAAGGATGCATGGCTGCTGCCATTTTTGTTCAAACTTTAAAAGAAATGATTGGTTCTACTTTATTTCTTGCAATGTGGATGACTGGTGGTAGCCTAAAATGTTATTTCTGTATTATGTTGTTAAATTTACTAGAAATGTAAAACAAAAAGCTAAATTTTGTTTGTATTAATTGCTGAAGCTATAATTGCAAAGCTTTCTATAATATTGCATGTTATTATCATATTATATCTAAAAGCATTTTTATATCTTTCCTTGAAAGGGGCTTCCGAAGAGTCTTCAGTTGCTGAAGCTTGTTTTCGTGCCATGTTTCATGATAATTACATTGGTCGTGGTGTTTAAACTGGTCACACTTCTGGTTCATGTTTAGGGCTGTGGTCAAAAGATCAGTTACTGTTTATTAACTCTTAGTTTTGTGTAATCCAATTTATTAATGTTTTCAAAGCGCTGCCCCTTCAACATCGCTCAAAGAAAAAGAAAAGGCTAGGAATGATCCTAAAATTTATATGACCATTTTTTTCCCACATGAAATGTTTTTTTCAAGCTTTTGGGCTTGACGATTTTATCATATTTTGAGTTCATATAACAGCTGTCTTTTTGTTGCAGTGCTGTGAAAAAGAAGTTGAAAGACAAAATGACTGAATTTCAGGTATGTCAGATATTTTAAGATTTTATTTATTTGCTCAGCCGGTATCTCCTATTTTCTTTACTTTGCTATGTTCTATGTATTTAACTATTGCAGGTTCTGAGGGAAAAAATCCATCAAGAGTACCGTGATGTTGTTGAGAGACGTGTTTTTACAGGTGAAGATGCTCACCTTATGGTTATTAATTTCTATAATATGGCATGATATGGAGCTAATATTTATCTGCACTGATTATTATGATTTCCAGTGACGGGAACAATAGCAGATGAGGCGGTATGATATGCTTCACTCCTGATATTATGAATAATTCTCTATCCTATTTGGCCCATATCTGACTGTTCAAAATTGTTCAGACAATTGAAAAGTTGATTGAAACTGGAGATAGCGAACAAATATTCCAGAAAGCAATTCAGGAGCAGGGCCGAGGCCAGGTTGTCGTAATTTCTGACTTTAGCAATTTCAGGAAACTAATATTTGCCGATCATCCCTAAAACCTTCTTTGTTTTGTAGTATTTATTTGAAGGATATGATATAAAACTATTTTAGAGTTTCAAAATTAAGCTTTCATTTTGACTGCTTGAGGACTGATTGTCGGTATTCTCTTCTATCCCGTCTCAAGCTGCGGTGACACTTGTTGGAGTTAGTGGGACTGTGGTTTGGTGAAATATAAATGATCAGAAATTGGTTATGGCTAAGGTAAGGTATGGTGTGTTTGCAGATAATGAGCACTGTGTCCGAAATTCACGAGCGCCATGAAGCAGTAAGAGATTTGGAGAGAAAGCTTCTCGAGTTACAACAGGTACTTAATCAGTTTGTTGCCCTAAGGTGCATTGATTTGATTAAAATAATTAAAATATCCAAATTTAAACTCAGGGCTATGCCTTTACTCCCAAAAAATCTTAAAGTCTATTCCCAAGCATCTTTGAATGTCATGGTGAGGCATATATACTGCCCAAACCGCCATACGGACTTGAATCAGTGCTCTTTTTTTAGTATCTGTGTCCTATGTGTGTACGTGAGTTTATTATGAAGTGGACATTTAATTATCAAATCTTTCAATGGTTTTAGAGCGAGTGCCCTTCGGAAATGTTTTAAAGATGTGCAATTGTTCAATGAAATACAGATCACCATAGGAATATGAAGTTACATCGAAGATCACATACGGAGAGGACGTATTTTTGGAATACATAATTAGTAATGTTCTTTATGCAGATATTTTTGGATATGGCGGTGCTGGTCGAAGCACAAGGGGACATGCTAGACAACATCGAATCTCAGGTAATCGAACTCGATTTTATAGTATCTCTGATCAAAGAAATCAAATATATATCTTACAGGCAATATGGATATAATCCCCAGGGACCCTTAAACTTTGCAATTAAACCCTTTTTTCTTCCCTTATCGTATAAAAATTTCCAGGTCTCGAATGCAGTTGATCACGTGCAGTCGGGGAATACCGCACTGAAAAAGGCGAAGAAGCTACAGAAGAACTCGAGGAAATGGATGTGCTTTGCTATCATCATCCTTCTCATAATTGTTGCAATTATGGTCGCTGGTGTGCTCAAGCCCTGGAGCAACAACAAAGGTGCTTAAATTGTGTTGTGCCATTAATTTGTTTATATACATATATATATATATATGAAATGGGTCATTGATCTCTCTCTCGGCTGTTGTTCATGATTTGATGTCTATTGGTTGATACTGTCATTGATTAAAATTTGAAAATTTATAAATATTCCTTCGATATAAAAATTATAATATTATTACGGTCGTGGTTGATTTTGCATAGAGATGTGGTTTCACTGTTCGTTTTGTTTTAATAAATGAAAATAAACATTGAGTTCTTAAGGAGCATTTTGGATGGTGAAAATATTAGAATATTTTAACTGTTAATCGACAGTACTTGTATCTTTGTGGCATTTTTTTTTATCATCAATATTTGAAATAGAGGAAATAAAAATCTTTATGATTTAAATCTATTTAATTTAAAAAAAAAAGGAGCATTCATACTCGTCCACTTTGAAATTGAAATGATTGGGATTTAAATTTAAATTAATTTGATTTTACATGTTAATCAAACATTGTTTAAGAATTATTGATATTAAAAAATAACAATAATAATTTATTATAAATAAAACAATATTTACCTTTAATCACCAATCAAAAAATAAAAAATAAAAACTAACAAAAGTTGTAAAGAAATCCAACTAATCGCATAATAGAAGAATTATCGTAACGATTCAACTAATCAAGTAGTAAAAGAATTATCATAACGAAACCATCGGAATGACACCCTTTCTCTATTTAAATTTACCCTCTTTTAAATGAAAGAAAAAAAAAAAAGGGCAGAAAATATTGCAGCAACTCAGAGATTACAGCAATGGGATTTTAGCTTTTCTCCCAATGTTTTGGCTTCTGAAAGAGATAAAGAGAGGATGTAATTCATCACTGCATCAAATCTTTCACACACTGTTTTCATGTTAGCAAAACTTTGGTGTATATAATGCATATATATAAATAACTCTTTTGGTTTTGTATGGACTGGGGAATTTTGCTTGAATGAATCTAACTCAAAAAGACAAAAATTTTGACTACTGATTTTTCTCAAAAGATTATATTAGAACAGTGAAATAAAAGAATGATATTGGTTGTTACCCTCGTGTCCCGAAAATTTTTTCATATGCGAAGCGTGTTTCGCCGTCAGCTGAATTCCGGCCGGTTGATGATGATGTTAAAAGGAAAATGTATTGTCTGTAAATCCGGTTAGTCATTAGGATCCCATTCTTCATCATGTTCTATCGTTGAAGTTAGGCTACTCGTGAAATCAGCACCATCGCGTTCTAGCTGTTCAACCAAGTCATTCTCGTCTTCAGCCGATGATTCAATGTCATCGTTTCTAGCCACTTCAGCACCAGCTGATTGCATCCATTTGGGGCACTCCTGTTCATCTCCATACAAAAACCTGCCATTGCCTTTTATTGGTTTCGTGATTTCAAGTGAAGAAATCCTACAAGAGCATTCAGGAAGTGGATGCGATAGAAAAGAGTTTGGCTTTGACAATCGTGATTGCCTGATGAGACCATCTTCGCTCAAACTTCTGTTCAGATGTTCCTTAGCTAAGAGCGTCCAATTACGCTTAGGATGGTACATATCATCACGGGTAATTTCGAAAAGTGCAGCAATAGTTTTCCTGATTGAAAAAAATAAATAGATGTTGTCAGACATAAATATAAAGATGAACTAATTTTATTCGAAGAAACTTATATGAAAGTGGATTCGCCGATCACTCAAAATGCATGCATAGTATAATGCAGACATAACTTCAGAGGGATTTTTCATTCTACTTGCTACCATAAAAAAGGACAAACTCAGTTTCAATGGTAAATTGAAATATTGCTTTAATTAATTTGAAAAATTCACGAATTTAGCTTTCTGTATATCAAACCTGTCCGGTCGATATGTTCTAGAAGAAGCCCTCTCGTACAACCTCTGTCCCATAACCAAACCCGAGAAATCCGGCCATCCACTACCATCATTGTTAAAACCAGGAAAGAATACATCTGCTTCGACAGAGACTATATAATCAAGGGCATCCCAAAGTAACCTGTGAGCTTGCATCCTAAGATCCGTGGGTGAAGGATCTGGTTCCTTGTCAGTCTCAGTAATCCAACCATACCAGCCTTCTTTTTCATGTTGATATATGGGCCTATCAGGAGGTGGAGGAAGGGGCCGGGGCCGTGGACCAGCCTTATTCCACTCTTCTTTAAGTTCTTCCTCAGTTTTTGGAGGAGGTAGTCGAAAAACATCAGCTCGAAGAGGTGTTTCAGGACCAACCAAGTCCGACAACTCTGTCTTGCTGCACAAAGAAGTGCGATCCACTAGGTTTCCAAACATAGCACGGAGAGGGATCAGAAGACGTTGACCACCAAAAGTTTGAGAACCAGCCAAGTATATAATTGTTTTAGAAGGATAGCCCATAGCACGAAGAAGAAGCCCAACCTGCAAAAATTAGGGAATAGACAAATATAAGTGAAGCACAACAATCCAATACTATTGTCACTAGATATCCTTATGTCTACTCAATGAAGGACTACCTTAAGACATTATTAGGCTATACTTTTAAAAGGGTTAGATTGGATTTCCTATTTACATTAAGATGTTTCGTAATTATAATGGCATTTGATCATTGGAATAAATTCTGTTTCCGAGTTGTTCTTTAATTCTGTCCCCATCGTTTTCTCCCCCGGTTTCCCATCACTCTCTGTCCTCTTTTCGCATTACTTTCATCGTATCACTGAATAAGTATGTGATCCCAAGGCTGTTGCAACATATGCTAATAAAGCATAAGATTATAAAGCAAGTAGCATTTCTCTTTTTAAAAGCCATTTCCCCTCGTTTTCAAGGTTGCTAGCTTAGATCAACCAATGAGATCCAGGAAAGATTCCTTTGTAAAGTTGCCACTGAGCTATTCACATTCTTTCCAAACAAATTAGAATTCAGAACCAAAAAAAGTATGCCTTAGAATTCACTTTTTATCGTAGTCCACTCCCATTATTAGAGATTGGAAAATTATAAAAACTCTAGTATTTTATGGGGACAAAAAAACTTAATAATTAGGACATATAAACTTCTATAAATAACTTTCAATCAGTAGAACTTCAGAAAGGAGAGAAATGAGGAAATTGTCAGGATCAAGGAATAGAACACAAATGAACACATAGAGGGAATAACAAAACTTCCGAAAATATTACCAGACCGAGGTCTGCAACAATGAATTCTATTTGTAACATACCTCTTCAGGCATGAGAGGACAGGAACCATTTTCTCTGCTCAAGTGTGAGTTAACACTTAGTTCGTCATTAATGATCCCTTGCTTGATCAACTGTGCCCTTCGGTATTGTATAAGTTCTGTATGAACATCCTACAACAAGCAGCAAATTCCAAGGTGAATTAAAATTGCATGGAACTGGACAAACATGTTGATCAAATTCCTTTTATTTTTTTGTTAAATTTGTAAAATACTTTGAAAGAATGAAAGAATGTCAAAAGCTTAATTTGTTATAGACTCTACGAAAAATAAATTATAAGGAGGGATTAAAAAATAAAAAAGATGCAACTTAAGCTAGACAAGGAAGCGGGAAAGGAAAGGCACAAATAGCTGACCTGGAAAAGTTCAGCACAGCCATGATATGCCAAGGTGTCCCTTACTAAACCGGGATGATATGCTAGGAAAGGTTGTCCCCATGCTCGTAGCCTGCAGGAAGATTAGATCTCAGATTCATCAAAAGTACGCATATGACACTCGTGTAAGTATAGTTGCAGACACACTAACAAACAGAAGATAAATAGCATGAGGAATCATATAAATCTTGATTGAGCAACAGATTACTTTCATATAATTTAAACTTGTATTCCTCTTAAAGACTTAAGAGAAAGGCATATGGAAATTTTACCTCTCCACCATCCGGCGGCCAAGGATCTGAATTTCAGGACGAAACTGGAGGGCATGAAAGGCAACCCTGCACCTAAGCCTCTGAAACTCGGACATACTAGGTGGAAGGATTGACTGAAACATGTACAGTTACTGCTTTATTATTAATCTTATAGCTTGAAATTTATTCAGAAAGTATGTAAATCACAAGAAACGGAAAACATTCTTCGGAAAATGAATACGTAACAAATAAACATCATGCATGATTGATCTCCAGCCACAAATGGGCCAATAACCACTAAATTACAACAAATTTCACTGTCTATGAATGCAAAACAATAAAACTGATTATCAGACTCTCAGTTAAACTATTTTGCAAACTATGGTCTGACATGGGCAGGCAGCTCCTAACTGATATTAAATTCAAATTTTTCTTAAGGAAAAGTAATCTTCCTTTCTCCCAAAAAATGTCATCTCCCGGCAATATAATTTTTTTGCAGAGATAGATCTTATGTACCTTTATAAAAATTATGATATATCGGATATGCTTTAATGTGCATGCAAAGATAGAGATCAATAACACCACAATACTAGAGATAAAAATAAAATAATAAGAAAAAATAATACGGGCCAATGAAGTAAGAACCAAGCCCCTTGAATTTAAAGCGAACCTATACATAGAGGAATAACGTATATCTGAATAAGAATGCACTTTGGGAAGCAATTTTTTTTTTTTTCGCAGTTTTGATAAATACATTTATGAACAATTATAAGGCTTTGAACTACCTGCAGGCACCCTCCATCTGTAATAATCAACCCAACAGCCTTGGCTTTCTTTAAGTTTGGCAAAATCTCTTTGACATAAAAATTTGGAGAAGCGGAATTTTTGGGCTTGAAAGTAGGCAACTCATTCCTTCTTCTTGCAGCCTTCAAATACTCGGGCAGGCTATTTACAATATTCACATCATTTTTAAGTGATGCCATGAACTGCTCCTCATCATAGAGATAGGAAAAACTCTTGAATTTAGAACTGTAATAATGAAAGCAGTGAGAATATATTGTATAGAGCCCGAAAATGAATGGCAGATACATTAAGCAACTATACCTGATGCCTTTCGACCGAGTAGTTTCTTGTATCTCGGGAATTACAAGAGTAGCATTTAAGAGCCTGGATATTGTGACAAGATCACAGATCTAGAAATTTAACAAAAATGTTATGAACAGCCAATAAAGAATAGCCAAAAGGGTAACTTTAATGCATCTAAAAGATCGTACCGATGATCTTATCTTCTCAAATCCACCGAAGATTTTTGCAAAAATGAAACCATTATTATTTTCGTTCGGAACTGCTAAAACAGAGACGAGTCAGTCACTAATTAACAGACTAAAAGAATAATCCGGAGCTAGTTAGTTATCAATCAACAAGGGCAAAAACAAACAACAGATAGTGATTTTGTTTAATCGGAAAGTAAAGAGAAGATTGCAGTTCTGACAAAATTTATGTAGCAAAAACAAAGAATACACTGACTTTTACCCTAATAGTTCTTTTCAAATTACACTATCATACCAAATAATGAAATTAACATTCAACTGATTTGGAGACAAGAATCTACCAACTTGGACAAAAGCACTACGAGATACTTGATGCTACTTCAAAGATTAACGGTGCTTTAACCTTCTTTATATTGAGCAAATCATCATCTTTCTATTTTTTTCTATTAATCATGAATTGTCGATCAGATATCAATTCAGGCAATATGATAATTAAGAATACTAAAAATATGATCCAATTTAATTTAAAAGAAAAAATGCAAGTTCTAGTAGGACCATTATCCGATACACAAAAAGATAAATCTATCATTTATTTCATTTTAAAATCCTATCAATCCAACAAAGCTCCTTAGTGAAATGGATGTGCAC
>JAQSVH010000003.1:17050045-17060701 GCA_029448705.1 Adansonia digitata
CATCCCATCAGGTTGAATTCCATGTTCAAGGCAGTAAAGCTCCCAACAAGCATTTCCAACCTGAATTCCAGCTTGTCCTATATGAATGCTAATCACTTCCCTCATCTTCCCTCCTGTTTTCTTTCCAAACAACTTTCCGAACCCCAAATCTCAAGCAAACCTCTCAGTTTTTTTCAACCCCTTTCTCTCTATAGAGTTTATGAAAGGAGAAGTTCAGAAAAATGGAAGAGAATGGATTACAAGGGAACAAAAGATGAAATGGGGTCTTAAAGAACGGCAAAGAAAAGGGGGGGGGGTGTTTGTCGATAAAGGGACGTGAAATTGTTTAAGAGTTGGTTGGGGCCCGCCATTTGGAGCCAACTGTACGATGGGGTTCAACCAGCTCGGCTCCATTTGTCGGTTCCTTCATGCTCCGAGTGTTTGGCACTTTGGTTTGGCTACCGCTTTCGAGATTTTTCGCCCTATTCTTTTCATCACGATTATTAATAAAATATCTTCATGCTATATAAAATAACATAAAAATTTTGTTAATGAGAAACAAAAATAAGATTATAAATCAAAATTTAATTTTATTAATTCATATAATTATTTTTAAAAATAATATTTAATAAATTTAAATTTAAAAATTTTAATTTTTTTATTATTTTCAGCAACGACATCACGTATATATATATATATGAAATAAAGATTAAAAATAAGCACATGAAAAAGCCTTTATATTCCTCTTCTTATTTCTTTATAGATTTAGTAATAAAAGAGTTTTGAATTTCACTTGAGAACTTGTACAGTGTGCTGCCGCATTTGATGTTACATCTTGAGGGCGTGGCTTTTCTTGCTCATACACTTTTTTCAAAGGGAGTTTTGTAAGCCTTTAAAAAAAAAAAAAATCAAATCAAATCTTGCACTATTAAGTTCATATTTACGGTTTTAACCATTTATATTTAATATGTTTTTAAATATAAATATAAAAATATATATTTTTTAAATATATAAAAAAATTTTAAAAATTAAGTTTATCTCAATTAGACATATACTCATATCTAATATTGATTTTTATATTTAAATAACATAAATTAATATCATGTTTGTGTCAAGTTTTACATTAATTTTTATAGACTTAATTTAGTTGGATATATGAAAAAATTAAATTAATGAGCTTTAATAAACAGTTTGTAGTTCAATAAATTAAAGAAAATAATTTTAAAATTATTTTCACTAACCAACAAAAAAAAAAATTAAGGGGCCAAAATTATGGGTATTTTGTCCTTGGCTTCTGCAAATATATGATCGTAGAGCCCCTTGCAATAATGAACTTCCAATAATTAATCAACAAATTTGTATATATTCAGATAATAATAATTGAGGATGGTGGAATGTTTTATTTTTTACATTTAAATATAAAAAAATATATTATTAAAATTTTAATAATTATTTTCGTTTGTGATCAATTAAATCTTTAAGTATATAATTTCATCTGGTTGAGTCCTCAAATATTTATTTTTAACCAATTTAACCCTCGATTAGATGAAAATTGGTGATAGCCACTTGCTAATTTTCATTTAATCCATGATTTAATTAGGTGAAAATAAATATTTTAGAGTTCAATTAATTGCAATAAAACAAATGCAAACTTTAAATATTATTTAATTTTAATTTAATTGTTTTTTATATTTAAACAAATTTTTTATGAAAATTTCTGAAATTAGATTACTCTTATAAAATGACTTTGGGGAGCTCTTTATTAGAGCTATATATAGGTCAAGTCAAGCAATAATTTTAAATTTTTTATATTTTTTACTCAAATTCTAATAAAATGAGTTTGAAAATTTATTTTATTATTTAAAATAATATTAAAATATTAAAAATATTTATATTTATTTTTACATTTATACAATTTATAAATCAAATTGAACCTAAATTATTAAAATTTCGACAATCTATGGGCTAACTTATCAGCATTTTTCCCAATATAAGAAAAAAAAAAAAAAGCATGAATTATTACGAATTCAAAAGCTCATGCTTACTATCGCTTCTCAAATAAACACTTAAAAGTACATCAATCGAACTTAATTAAATAGAGAAATCTTAAAACCAATTGGACCCAACTCATGGAAGCTTATACTTTTATTTATATATTTTGATATATTATAATTATTTAAAGTATTATTTTTATATCTATTTTGATGTATTAGTAATTTAGTTTTATATAAAATTAGACATACACCAATGTAAATATTATTTTTATGCTAATTTTTCATAAGATCATGTTAGTTTTTTTCTATTTTAAAATTAAAATAAAAAATTTTTAAAATAAAGTTTAAATTTTCATTGAAGACAAAATTATATATATCATGATAGAGATTCAGGAAGAGAAATGAATGATTAAAATATTAGGAAACATCAAATCCAATGGATAACAATGAGTTGTCTTTGGTGCTAACAAAGTTGATTAAACAAAATCCACATATGGAATCCGTTCAATTCAAAACTGGAAATAATTTCAAGTTGATTAGTAGAGGAAATATATTAAAATTTAAATTGATATAATTTTAAAAATAAATTTATTTAATTTAAAATAATTTAAAAAGAAATGATTATTATTATTATTATTATTTTTTTAAATTTAAAATGTCATGATCTTTAAAAGTGATTTTCACTTTGGACTACATTTATTTGCGAGTTCGACAAATCTCGAATTAATAGTTAATAATTAAAATAACAAATTTTACTTAAATTTAATAATAAAATATATAAATATTAAATAAAAATAAATTTATTAATTTTTTATCAAATATAAATAATTCGAATATTTTTTTTTCCACTCAAAATACCTCATTTGAAGCATTGGCCGATCAATTTGTGGGTGGCATTGGAGAAAAACGAATATTATTAGTACTACTAAATAAAAGGAAAGAAAACTGGTGGCGCCTCCTGATTTTTGTGGATAATAAAATAAAATATTTATTTTAATATTTTAATATTTATATATAAAATATAAATGACATGATGGAGTTATTACTAATAAAAAATTATATAAAGAAAAAGAGCCAAGAAAAAGCACTTTTATACCAACAACTTTTTTATTAAAAAATTAATTACTTGGTTGTCAGTGTGTATTATTTATTTATTTTTTTTACTTTTGATATATAAAAAAAATTATTTTAAGTAGATTGAAGAAAAAAAAAAACAACACAAAGTGTGTAATCAAATTGTGAAATTTTTTTTAAAAAAATTAAAAAATAAATATTTAAATATCAATATTTATTAGTATATCCAATTATTTATCTATTTTTTGGTCGTGTAGCTTTTTAGGCCAATCAGATAAAATTAAATTAGCTATATTATTTTAAATTTATCAAATATTAATTATTCCTCACAGAAAACATTTTAATTTACTAATTGAAAATTTCCAATATGACAAATTGCAAAGAAAGAGTGACATTCTAATTCCATTTGAGATAAAATTATTTTTTTTAATGCAACGAATAAATAAGTATAAAATTGGGGCAAATCCTATATAAATACGATACAAATTTATGAAAGTAAAATTAATTTTCTTATTTCTTTTAACCAGAAGTAAATTGCACTATTAACCGAAGGAACTGTAAATAATATAGGGGAAAACAAGGAATAGATAAAAGAAGCAGAGAACAGTGAAGCGGTCATAGAAGATAAACCATGGAAGGTGGTTCCAAAGGAACAATCAAAGCTGTGGCTCTCATCATCGGAGACAACAACGTTAGAGGCTGTATTAACTTCACTCAAATCCCAAACGGTTCTTTCTCTCTTTCTTTTCCTCTTCCTGAGAATTACATTTTCTTTTTTTTTTTTGGGGGGGGGTTGATTAAGTTTTATATGTATATGGCATATAAATTTATGTAATATTTTATGAATATAGGGATAACCCATGTCCAAGGAAAGATAACAGGCCTGTCTCCTGGCCTTCATGGCTTCCATATCCATGCTCTTGGTGATACTACCAATGGCTGCAATTCCACTGGTACTCTTCTGAACTTTCTTATCCAATCCAATTCTCTTTAGTTGCTTTGTTTCTTCATTGTTTGGTATGAAGTTTAAAATTTTAACATTTATGCAAATTGTGTGTTAAATTGATGTTGATGTCATTTAGTACTACAATGGGTGCTTTTTCTGTGTA
Source organism: Adansonia digitata (assembly GCA_029448705.1). Classification (NCBI taxonomy): domain Eukaryota; kingdom Viridiplantae; phylum Streptophyta; class Magnoliopsida; order Malvales; family Malvaceae; genus Adansonia; species Adansonia digitata. The sequence continues at coordinate 17,054,202 of JAQSVH010000003.1, forward strand.
TGAAGTTTGATTTTTTTTTTTTTCACTATGCAAATTTGTATAAATTAGGTTGATATCATTTAGTTCAAAATGGGATTTTTTTTGTGTGCAGATTTGTTGATTAGGTTGATGTTATTTATCCCTAAAGTGGGGTTTTCCCCCTTTTCTGATATGATATAAGTATGATGTTTAGACATTTATGTAAATTTGGGTTAAATTTAGGTTGATTAATTTGTTTCTTATGAATTTATTTTTCCTATATGACCTATGGTGATTTTTTGTTGCTTATAATTTTTTTGATTTACTTTAGGGCCTCATTTTAATCCATTAAAGAAGGAACATGGAGCTCCAAGTGACAGAGAGCGCCATGCTGGTGATTTGGGTAACATTATTGCAGGCCCTGATGGTATATGTAGTTTTCGTCTTTTATATGACTATTCATTTGATAGATTGTTACTTGTGAATGACTTATAGTTTTATGATAATAACTCAATGTCTTCACTGCAGGGGTTGCCGAGGTTTCAATTAAAGATTGGCAGGTAAAGGAGGCCAATAATTTCAACCAACTTATCATTTTTTTTTCCATTTCCTAAAAATTAAATGTTTCATTTTTTTTATTTGCTGGCCTGTGACAATGAATTGATTTTGTTCCTTGGACTAGTAGCGGCTTATCAAGTTCTTTTAATATCCTTGGTCTTGTGAAATCTTGTCTTCTTGGAGATTGATTAGTCTTAGCCCTAATAATCATTCTTCTTTTTGTTTCAATTTGTAGATTCCACTTAGCGGACAGCATTCCATTTTAGGGAGGGCAGTTGTTGTGCATGCTGATCCTGATGATCTTGGCAAAGGTGTAATATGTGCTTTTTACAAATTACAAGAGTTTGAATGTACCATTAAACTGCATTGTTTATTGCTAAAATGAAGGGTATATTTCTTTTTCAACTTGTAGACAATATAGTAATATTATGAAGGCAAGAAGTTGTTAGCATTCATATGATGATCTCATTTAGATTTTTCAGAATTTGGTCTGAGATTGGGATATAACATGTACTCAAAAAAAAAAAAAATGAGAATACAGGTGCCTCAATTACCTGAAATGGTCCATGATATAAGTTACTAGGCAGGCCAGTATGGGAACTTTCTATGGAAAGCAGTTGAAAGACTTTAGATACTAGTCAAACGGGTTTTATGTTTGAGTGCCTCTCAAAGAGATTTCAGGAACTAAAAAGTTCACTTAGCAATTCTGAACAAGAAAACAAGTCGCTAAACCTTTGAACATTGTAACATTATATCTAAATGACTAGAAGAGTTATTAATATCTTTGGACACTACAGATCTTTATTTCATTCTAGATGATCATCGTAATGGCTTGATGTGATTAAGCCACTTCTTTTGGTTCATTTGGCTGTGGTTGCTTGGCCTTGTCATGTCCGATTTTCTTTTTCAAACTTGCACCCTCCACAACTAGCCAACAAACTGAATCAAAATTAAAAGAAATAAAAATAAAAAGGGGATTTGCTTCCAATGATGTCCTGAAATGTATTAGGACACTGCTTCTGTTGCCTTCCAATATTTTGCTCCAACATTTTCCACTATTCTTACTCTTTCTTGTCTGACATAATTATTTGTCATTCATTGTTTATCTCTTGGTTTGCTGATTTTCTGATTTTTTCAATTGTATTCTGCTCATGACTTATATTTCAGTTGCACATAAAAATCAGTGTTTCATTTTACGATTTGATTTTAGCTAATCGCAATAACCAATATGCAGGTGGACATGAACTTAGCAAGACAACAGGGAATGCAGGTGCTAGAGTTGGATGTGGTAAATATTTAGTTTGTCAATTGTTGTAGTATTTAGGACATCAGTTTGTCAAAAGCTTTAGTGTTGCCAAATGTGTTTATCTTGTAATTATCAAATCAAGTTAGATGGGTAGGTTCGGTATGTAGCTGTGGTATACAATGATTAACAAGCTTGCCATAGTTGCTACTTCCTTTTTCTTGATAGATGCTGCATGCATGCGGAACTTACCAACTTTCGATTCATTGACTTTGAGCAGGTATCATTGGCCTTCAATCATCTGTTTAGAAGTAGTTTGGTTGCAGGTAAGACATTTGGCCAAAAGCTGCAAATTTTAATCTTCTGGTTGACTTTATGTATCTCTCAGTAATCCACTTGTAAACGAATTTGGGATGAGATTGAAAGCCTGTCTGTAATTTATATGATCAATAAGAAAGGTACTTCAGTTAAGGGAAATCGTATTTTTGGGTATGACTAAATCCATGAACCAGTCTGTGGAAGTCTTTATGGTTGCTTACTTTCTGTTGGCAGCATGGATCAATCTTATTTCTGAACTTCTCTTGTTGGTTATTTCATGTTATATACACACACACACACACACACAAATGTGGTCAAAGCTTAAGAGAACCAGGGTAGGAAAATTGCAAGTGATGAAGAACAAATTCAAGGGCTTTCGTAATAATTTCGATCTTATTTCCTTTAAGTTTTACTTGATAAATATCTTATATGAAGACATTGCTTCGCATGGATATAGTACATGGCAGTTGTGCGAACTAAAAGAGCAAAAGCAAGGGACCAGTATGTTACAGAGTTCCGGCATTTTACCATTATTCTTCCGAAGAACAGCCCTTCATAAATAGGTAGGTTTAAGCAAACAGAAAGGCAACAAAGAAGTATCGGCAAACCAAACAGGTCGAAAACCTTTGTATGAACATCATTCAAGACAACCTTCTTTATTCCCTCACCAATGAAGCTGAAAAGGTTGAACTGGGCAAGTGTTGCTAAAATTGTGAACATCAGTGAAGCAGTCCCAAACTCCATGACCTCTTGCTCGTATCTCTAATACACATGGTCGTCAGCCACCTTTCCAGTGATAACAAAGGACCACTTTGAAAATCAACATAGCGAAAGGGTATTGTCTACAAAGGCAAAAAAGTAGGAAGTTGTTCTTTTTAACACCCACATCCTTTGTTCATTCAACCAACCTTGGGCTCTGGCTCCACACCTTACGAACTCCATAAGGCTGTATGCAAAGCCGACAAAGATGGCATATGAAAATGGCACTCCCCATGAGCTTAACATCTAGTAGTGGTTCAAAACAAGATTTATTTAGTTCAATCATCAGAAAAGAATCTTTCCGAAGAGGAACAGCATTGGAAACGAAGAATATCGTACCTTTGGAAAAAAAGAGATGCCCTTAAGCAGGCAAAAAGATGGAACTAGAACGTAGTATAGTGTACCTAAGCAGTTTACGGCAAATAGCAAATAAATGCAGTATGAGAGCTGAAGCTTTAGAGTCATCTCTCGATGTCCATAGACGAAAGGACAATGCCTTGATAGGAAAATTTGAAAGTCACCTTCGGCCCGTCTCTTATGTTGAACTAGAGATTGTAACAGTGTTGTTGGAACAGCTCCTAAGAAGGCTTTCCTTTCAGGATTGAAGTAGATCGATCGCCAACCTCTGCTTTGCATGGCTAATCCTGTGAGTAAATCCTCCATTGCACAGCCATATTTCAATTCCATCTGCAATGATTCATATATTTATAACTTAGATAAGGTTTATTCTTATTAAAATATATATCTTAATGTATTTTTTTATTCGGATTTGGGAAAAAATATATTTTCGGGTCACTGCTTGGCCCATGGATGGTTCTAGTACTAAGGGGGGAAAAAAGACCTTTTCCCATTGTGTGTTTTCCTCATAGGCACAACTAGCGAGAGCTTTGCAATTTTCTTCCAGGACAGTTGCAGTTTCTTGAATCTTTCCATCATTTTCCACTGGCCTCCATTCAACCTTAAAACCCTCTCTATAAAGTTTCTCTTCTATGAAGGCATCCAGTACCAATATAGCAAGGCCCTCCATTTCCATCAAAACCTGCAACATATATATATATATATGGATATTTCAAGACATCAACTGTAGCTAAATTTGATTAAAAAATATTAAAACTTTCGAAAATGTTTCTTTTTTCATTTGATGCTTTACCTCCGTTATTACTCTGAAGGACTTGCCGTAAACATCATTTTAGTGAGGTTATCAAAGTTCTGTGGATATTGTACATAAGCAATTTCATGTCCCTTCTCTTACATCCAGGAAAAAGCAAAGGGCATCTCTGATGGCTCTGATTTATTCGAATACATGTCACAATCCACGTTAAGAATAAACGGTGCATTGCTGATGCTGGATGATACCGCTGTCTGCCCAAAATGATAATATTAATAGTAATTTACTCAATGAATTCTATATATATATATATATATATATATATTAAAGAAAGTTGCAATTTAGTGATTGGATAAGAGATTGCAGATACTAAAATTTGACAATATACTATGATGTAAGCTTACCAATGCATTCAAGGCGCCAGTTTTGAAATTGTGGTGGCATCGAGGCCTTTTTTCGCGTGCCAAATATACAAGAGTTGGCAAAGGTTTTCCTTCAATGTCCATGGAGTTAGAGTCTCTCCCATCAGTTAAGATCTATAATAAGTTCATGCAGTATTATAAGTTGAGAAAACTTGGGAGGCTAAAAAGTGTTGATTCGGATCAAAACAAGAATAAGTGTATAGCAATTAACTACTTGAAGAATGGATTGATGATCATGTCGACTTGAAACAAAATCCCATTCACGAAATCCCTTATGTTCTTTGCATATGTCAGCTGGGATTTGGCCCAATTTTGTGATGGTTTCAATCAGCATGTTCATGTCTTCATATGATTTCTACGATTCATACAAAAGCAGATTCATGATATATATATATATATATACACACACACACACGTTAATAAATTCAAGTTTAATTTGGGAACTCAAATATTGTAAAAATTTGCCTGTTAGCTCAATCTACGTTATTAGAACTCAGGTGAGTGTCAGGTATGCAAGTCCACTTAACTTAAAAATCATTTTCAGTTTATATTTTCGTGCTGATCTTTGTTTCATTTGTAAGGAACCCCAAAATTAATGTTGATTCAGATAAATAATTAAACTGGTCTCACTTTGAAGTTAACAGAAAATAAAATGACATCATATTATCGAGCTCTCACCATCAGATAGTCCCCCAATCCCTTATAATTGTTTCATCCATTGGCAAGTGAATGGTGGGAAAGAAATTGGGAGGAAGTAGAAAAAGAAACGTGAATGAAAAATACAAATAACGTGTTTTTGTTTTGATCCCTAGGAGGAGATGGAATTATAACTTTCATTGTTGACATTGTGGTCATGGAATCAGTAAATATTGTTGCTTGAAGTGGTTTGTTTTCTTAAGTTGTGAAAACTGCCCAGCTTCCCTCTTTGCTTCTTTCGCACGGCTTTTTTAAAACACAAACTTTTTATAAAATATTCACGCCTGGCACTTAATATTTGAACACAGTAGATAGAGTATGATCTTTCAAATAAATAAAAATTTAAAAAAAATTGAATATATTCGTAATAGACATACATAGTGTCCGACACTCGTCCCAAACCGAGTAACATATTGTTTCTGAACTTTAAGAAATTAGCGGATTACCTTAACGAGCAGCCACTCTTTGCTCATGACACAACTATCAACTGGTTCAGAAATGGTTCGGAAATAAGCCCCAGGCGATCTTGGCTCTACCTTGAGCTTCCTGCAAAATGGTAACCACACTTCGGAAAAACGTGCAGCTTCTAACAAAGCATAGAATGTTAAATCTGAGCCACCATCATCAGATACATAAACATTCAGCCTCTCAGGTGGGTAGATATAAGCCATAACTAATAAAACTTGTTTATCACCATTGTCGGTGGCTCTAATACCGGGTCCGCCGTGCAAACAAAAATGTCCACTCCAGGCAATGCTTCTTCAACATAACTGTAGTAAGAAAAAGCTCTGCAATAGTCTCTTCAATGGCTAATCCATAAAAGGAAAAATGAAAGAGGGAAATTAGTTAAGAAAGACCTGGAAGAGAGCCTGTTTTTAAATGTAAAATGAAAGATAAGGTTCCATCTAACAACAGCATTGATAAAGAAGTAAAAATTAAACCAAAGTTACAGCACGAAAAATTCCAATCCAAGCCAATCTCTTAGTTTTTCCTTCTACTGGAAAATAGCTCAATCGATAGAAGCAAATGAAGCAGATGGCCGTGAATATTGAAGCTGCGTACAGTGGAAAAAAGACCAGGCCCCTGGCAAGCCTTGCTTCTAAAAATGGAAGATAACCATTAGTTCCCATTTCTCCTTCTCTGTCTCTCTCTCTCTCTCTCTCTCTCGCTCGACTACTTCGTGCACATATACAAAGAACCAACTGACAAACTTTCGATGTCTTAGAAACATGGTCCAACTAGTTTATTCCGTCCAAACAAAATTTACTGTTTTAACTTTTGTCCAGAACTATATCAGTAAATAAAGTTATGCAACAATGATTGTACCAAAAACATAGCACGCCAACAACGAATTGCCATAATAAACATAAATGGTCCAAATACCATCTACTTAATCATGGTTGTTTCAAATGTTTAAGAGCGTTGGGTTTAGTTTTTT
>JAQSVH010000003.1:17099109-17117284 GCA_029448705.1 Adansonia digitata
TGTTCCCCCCCCCCCCCCCCCCCCAAAAAAAAAAAACAAATAAAGTAATTTGAATTATCAACAAGATATTAATTATTATTTTCTTAAAACAATTAATTTCGTTTTATTAAAACGAAAATGAGGGTAGAAAAGTGCAAGTTTGAAGGGAAAAAAATCCAAACTTCAACCTATAATTTTATTGTAGAAGATTGTGCTAACTAACATTTTTAAAACCTTCTTTAAAATAAGTTGAATTTTTAAACATTTAATTTTTTATTTAAATATAGTGAAAAATATATATATATCATTTAGTATAATAAGTTAAAAAATGCCTTAAATCATTCATTGACAAATTTTAGATTTTTGAAACTTTTTTAACAAATTTAGATATTAGATAACGTAAAGAAGTAAAGAAGTAAACTGGTTTAGAACTTAGAATCATTCAAATCATAATGTCAAACTTGCAAAGCAACACATATTAATACTGGTTTCAGTTAGTTTCTTGTGGCTTTCAAACACTAAGTCAATGACCTCTTTCTCCTAACTCGCCATCTTTATTGACATAAGAAAATAAATTTATCATTTTAATTACGATGATGAACCACATTTATTATCCATCTTTTCGCAATTTTTTTAATTGGATTGAAAAATAAATATAACTAAATAATAAAAAAATAGTGATATTTATGAATCTAACGCTACGTTTTGTAAAATTTTAAAAACCTCACAAATTTTTAAAAATCGATTGAAATTAATCAATTCAATTTAGTCAATTATTTGGGTGATTTTACCAATATTGGATAGGATTAAATAGAGTTAAGAATTTAGAAATAAGAATAATATAATTGTATTTGTTTTCACTTAAGTGTCAATTTATTTAATTGATTTAATTTATAAATAAAATCCCATAAATCAATTGAATAAAAACATTAAAATTAATCTACTTGTATAAAATCAAAACCGAACAAACTCAATTTGGTTGGTCTCAATCGGTTTATTCACTGAACCGATATATTGCCGTAATACATTGCTTTCTTATTATTTTGAAAACTAGCAAAACTGAAAAGGAAAATGGAAAAAAGGGGTAAAACGGGAAATATGCGAAGTCAATCTAGGAATGGAACGGGGGATAGGCGTTCCTCACCCTCAAACTGATTCGAGTTGATCTGAGCCTCTGTCTGAACCAGACGGCGTCGGATAACAATCTAGCCTTCTGGTTATTCTTGAGGCATTAACATTATCACATTATATTCACCCAAAAAAAACAATTAAATTAATAAAATTTTAAAATTGGAAAAGCAAAAAAAAAAATTGTCCAAGGCTGCTTGGGGGAAAATCGATGAAGAAGCAAAGAGTCCCCTCAAAAAGGCCTGAGTTAAATCCGCCAGAAACATCAGGAACCCGATATCTCTGGTTTTCGAATTGATTTCTGCCTCCTAACTAAGCCAAATACGAAACTTCGATTTCATTCGCATGGCTACTCAAAGAGGCAAATTATAAACCAAGAAGAAGAGAATCAATTGGAAAAGAAAAAAAAAAAAGGAAAAAGAAAGGAGAATCTAGGATCGTAGATTGGGGAGAAGAGGCAGTCTAGGGTTTTATTGAAAGGGAAAATCCGTTAGGGTTTTCTAGTTGAGGCGCGTTACAGCAATGGTTCACCCAAATTACATAGATGCCCTTTCATTATTTTTTTTATTTCACGTTTTTTGGTTATTATAAAGCTAAAATATAACTACTAGAAATGTCTTTTGTTAAATTGAATATTTTTAGATTTTGTTTGGATTTAATTTTTTTAATGATTTTAAGATTATATTACACAATTTTCAAGGATTATTTTTACATTATTGATGAAATTCTACAAGTGAAATTATAATAGTTATTATATTAATTTATGAAATGAAAAAACATCGATCTTTAATTAACTTATATTTATCCTAACTCGTCTGATAATGCAAACTTACTACCCAAGTCGCAACTAAAATGCAAGGACAAAAGAAATTGTTCCTACATAAGAATTAATGGTACATTATAAAATAGGAGTATTTACACAGGAAAGGAAAGATCTTTTATTATTTAATTGAATTAATTTATATAATTATATTTTAAAAAATAATATTCAATTGTTTAAATTTAAATTTATCTTAGAGTTAAAGCCTTCTTTGTAGAATAAAATATTATATTATATTTGAAAGAACTTAAAACCTTCTCGTAAACATAAAAGTTGCATGATCTTCGGCCGTGAAAACACTATTAATCGGATTCTACAATCTGGGGATTTAGTAACTCTGTTCTTGATGATGTTGTATTTATCTATTAATGTTGGATTTATAAATTTAGGTTGAAAATTTGAATCCAATCATCCATGTGAGAGTGACTGACAGTTCTATAGATAAATGCCCAATTGGAGGAGTGAATGGTGAAAGGATGAGCAAAAAAAAAAAAAGAATTAATAAAGTAACGAAAAGAAACTATTGGTACTTTTATGATTGGGAACAAATTAACAAATCTCAAAAGAAAGCAAAAAATGGAAATCATAAGCATATAATTCATTATGTCACCAACAAAAATAAATCACATGAATTATACATTAAAATGAAAACAATAAGATAACTATGAATACAATGACCAGTAGTCTCAAAGAGAAATATACATATATATAAAAGCAAAATCCCAATAAAAAAACCTCAAGTTTTTTTTTCCATCTACACAATCAATTCTCGAATAAGAGTTCTATGCCCTTTGAAAAGAAAGAATCAACGAAGACAGCTTGAGACAAAAGAACTCTACATAAACCTCAATCTTGAAAGATCAGAAAAAATATATATTATAATTCATCCACTGCCACTCTTTTTAGAAGAGGAGACCAAATGCGAGAGCAACGAGGGAAGCAAACACCGTTGGCATGAAAACAGTGGCATCTGAGGTAGGGCTAGGAGCCGGGGCATCAGCTCCCGCAACATTTTGGACTGCGGACAAGGCCATCAACACGACCACCATGGTGAAAAATAGTCTCATCCGCAATGCCTCCATTGTTGTTGTAGTCGTGGTAAAGATTTTCCTAGGAAAATTTTGCAGCAAATAAAGAGGGAATTAATTTGTGCGGAGACAAAGAAAAGAAATTGAGACAAGCAATAATGGTGTGGCATAAAGAGGGATTTATATATCGCTGATGGGGTCAAAAGAAATTTGAGGGGGGTAAGGGCAGGGTGCCAGGTTCACGTGGTTTCTTTTCTTAGGGCTGCCCGTTTGTTGGGACAGGGTGGCTTTAGTCTTTAGGTGCCATACAGCTGTCGGCAACAGTTTTTTGTGGCCATTTTTTCTGAAGGGTCCCTTGCCTTACCTACCACTTTTTTTTTTTTTGGCGGGGGGCAGTGTGGGCAGCTCAATTCCACAGAAACTTTATTTTACAAGATTACTATTTAAAGACATTTTTAATCCTACGTGAAATCATGCTCTGTGGTTTGAGTTCAATTTTTGTTGTGGCAATGTCGATATTTCATGTGATTAATTAAATAATAAAAAGATTATTTTAAGGGATTTGGTTCGTGGGGGTAATGGGGTTAAGTAGAAGTTTTTTTTTTTTTTAAAGCGTTTGTTTTTTAATTATTAATTATTGTATACATAGTTGGCAATTTAGGGTGGTGTGAGCTGTTGGGACCCTTTGACTTACTGGCATTCACCAATTATCATATCATTTGCCCCAACTATCATTTGGCTTTTGAAAGGATGGCGTTATAGAATGGAGATCACTTACAACCATTTTTTTATGTAAAATAAATTAATTTTGCTTCATTAATTGTAATAATTAAAAGTGAAGTTTGCTGATCAATGTTTTTAAAGTAAATAATATATTATTTATAATATTTTCTACTGAGAATTCTTACGATAATTTTAAGGATTAGTTTAACTTTTATTTTAAAATAATATGATTGAATTAAATGAAGGTAATTGATATTTAATTTCATGAGTTTCCACATATTAAAAAATATATATATTACTTAATTAATAATCTTAAGAGTGGCACTACTCGTTAAAATAAAATAAAAACTTGAAAGTCAATTGTTTGTTTTTTTTCCCCTTTCTTTTGAAGTTTAGTGCAATTCATGAGAGGTTAAATCCAATTCATATTATCCAATCAAGACTTCCAAAATTAAGACCTCTATGTTAATATCCACATTTCAACCTCGCATTTACAATTTTATCTCTGGATTTTTTTCTTTTTTTTTTTAAAGAATAAGACATAATGATTCACAAGCAATTGTTTAGAGCCATACGTCACACCAACTTTCATTGTCTAAGGTTCTCAAGTACTTGCTCTTTTTTTTTTTTTTTAATCCTAATTTCTCCAAAGCCACCATTTGGTTCGATTGTTCAGATCCAAAAAATTCATATAAAGCACCATCAGGCATCAACACATATTGGGTAAGGTTCCCAGCCTCTCAATCTCATCGTTAGGAAAGCTAGGTGATTTAATCTAAACCTCATGAGTACCCCTGGCCGCAACAAATTTTGCTTTCAACTTTCAGGTTTAGGATTGAATTTTCATTCCGTGTTATCGTCCTATTAGATCCGCTAGTTTTGTTTACTGTGCTTTGCATTAAAAAATGCAGACACCGAGGATACAACAACAAATAGAACGTGGGACTTTGTGATCTTTCAGGCAGCCATGAACGTGGAACATTTTCTATCATTTTCTCGGTCATCAAACATAATTTGAAAAAAGGGGGAGGCGGAGGGGGAGGGATGAAGATGAAATCAAATACAAAAGAAATAAAGGAAACGAAAAAAAAATCAAATCAGATACAGGAGAAAAGAACGAAAACGAAGATGAAATGAAAGAAAATATGGAAAAAAAAATTGTTTCGCATCAATGCTCTGCCTAAATCTGAAAAAAAAAACAAAACGTCTGAAATCTCCGAAATACAAAATAATTCAAAAAAAAAAAAAACCAAGAAACCAAGTTGTTAAACCATCTCTATGAACCTAGATATATAGATCACACCAGTGATTTGAACAATGAAATAGACAAATGAATCGGATCCATGAATAAAAATCGTGAATCAAACTTACGAATTAGATCATTTTATTGAATTTGTCAACTGAACCTGTAAACCGAATCATGAATTAGACTTATCAATTGAACTAATGAATTGGACCTATAAGCCTAACTTATGAATTGAACCTTTGAACCGACCCTATGAACCAAACCCATAAATCAAACTCGTAAAGCAAACTTTCACTTGAATCTTAAATTGAACCCATATAACCTTAAATCTTAACCCTAACTCTAGCTCATTGAACCCTAAAACTATAAAACCATACCCAAAAACTCAACTCTAAAATCTAACCCTAAATCCATGAATTGAACTCATAAATCTTAAAATGTAATCATAAACCTATGAATTAGATCCATGAATCGACCTATAAATTGAACCCATAAACTGCAGTGATGAATTGAAAACCATGAACCATTCCATAAGCCGAGCCCATCAAAAGGCTAATTTTAAGTTTTAACCTTCAGAACTTATAAACAAACTGTACAGAACAAGGATTTTTTCTTCTTTTGATGGGGTGGGGAAATCAGAAATGTAGCATGATGTACAAACTTTATCAAGATATGATATACAAAGACTTTGGTTCGCATTTTTTGTTAGGTCAACTAAACCAATCTGCAATGTAATCAAACTATTTTGACATTATACTTTACATTCTTCATTCCATTTGAACTTAACTCAAATGAAGAAGATAACAAAATTTAAACGGATTTAAGTAACGAATATCTTGAGATCATTCTTTACTAGTTATTAGAATTATTCAAATTAATTATTAATTATCACATTAATAGATAACTTATTACTATAATCAGAAAATTTAATTAACTTAAACAAATATTTTAAAGGCCCTAAGAGAGAGATTATGCAAAATTCTAGTTATATTGCTATCTAAGATATTTAAAGCACCCATAAATATTTTTAATTTCTTATTTCACCTTAATCAAAGGATTGAATCACTCAAGTTAGAACTTGGAAGGCAGCATCCCCAGAAATCAGAAATAAGTCAATATAATCGGCCATTTTTCGTTACCTTTAGTTGACTTTAGATGCTAAATTTCTAAATTCAAAGCTGGTTCCCAAGATGCCTATCTCCTAGTTTCAAATTAAAAACATTTTTTACACCAAATTCTAGGATTGAATTTCAAGCCCACATTTTCAAATTCGAGATGCGTCTTACTAAATTCAAGTGGTTCTTACGTGTGTGTGTGTGTGTATATATATATATATTATATTTAATTTTATGAAATAGAATAATATTGTAATAATATAATTATTTTATAAAAAATAAAGTAAAAATATAATGAAATAATTATATGCAGTAATTTAATTCAGTAAAATAGAATAGTAATGGATTTGAATATCTTTCGTAGAGATTTGAATATATATATTGGTGTCTTTTTTCAAGTCAAAATTAAAGCGTCAAAAGCAAACAAATAATAATAATAATAATAATAATAATAGAGTATCAATAAGAGCTTTATTTTTGATGATCAATGATGGAATTAGTTAATTGAATTATATATTTTATATATAATTATTGAAACTTTTAAATTCTACAATGAGATTTTATGATTTATCTTAATAATTAATTATTTTTTAAAAATTACTTTATTTTAACCTTTGTCAACTTTTTAATTTCACCTTTAATATGTAAAATAATTAATTTTTATTTCTTTAATAAAAAATTTAAGCTTGTCAAGGTTAGGGCATGTCATAAGCCTCAAAAGATTAATATTGGCTTTTAAAGATCAGCCTCCAAGTGGGGCTATTCGTAATTAATTTTACATAAGGTTAAATCCAATTATATTAGTCAATCAAGAGTGGACATTGAGAGGTTAAGTCCAACTCATATTAGATAGTCAAGAGTTTAACGAGGTTGGGTACGAGAACCTGGAGTTCAAAAGTTAAATTTAGATTTTAAAAATAATATAAATTATATAATAAAATATATGTAAGTATAATGTTCATGGTTACTTTTTAAATTCATAAATTTGTTAGATATTTATTTATTTGTAAATTTAATATATTTATAAAATTTTTTTAAATTTGAATTTTATATTTTTATATATTTTAAATCTATAATTATATTAAATTTTAACTAATTTATACATAATGCACGGAGTTTATTTTTTACAATTTATGTAGCAAATGAAATTCAAAACCAAAATTTCAAATCGAATCTAATATAAAGGATTTGAATTTAAATTTTAGAATTTGAGTGAAGAAAATTTAAATAATGGGAGAAAGGTAATTTCCATTAAATAGGTTAAAAACCTAAATGAATTTGGGATAAAAATCACTAATTTTCTTTGGATAAATATCTAATAAACTAACAGTAAAATTTTTTAACTTTACAAGTTGAGTTAAAAAGTTATAACATGTTATATTTATTTATTTTTTTAAATATACAATAAGAATATATGAAAGCTATAAAATCTTATTTATGAAATTAAAAAAATTCTATCGTCAGTGTATTAAATAATTATTTTTTTGACCTAAAAATTACATTTTAACTTGAGCTAAAGCCCATGTAATGTTTATTGGACGTGCAAAGCCCAAGTGAAATACTTTTAAGGTAATCAAGGCCTCCCTTAAAAAAAAATATCTAAAGCTATGGCCCAAGCACCTTTAAAATTGAACAAAGAGGGAACATGGCACTACTTGCCTACTTGGTTTTGGTTAACCAACTCACTCGACAGTCAATAATATACTATACGATGTCTTGTCTTTTCGGCTGTTTTTGCTTCATCTAATTCCCCAAAATCTAATAAATAGAAAACAGAGGGAGAGAAAAAAAAAAAAAAAAGAAAGAAATTAGAGTTCAGAAAGAAAGGTTCAGGGATGGGCAAAGCAAACCCAGCAGATTGAAAAAGGAACAGAGCAAGAACAGAGGAAGGCCTTCTCAAATTCAATCGACAAAACTGAACAGAGAAATTGAAGCAGTAATTTCGGCAAAAAAATAAAGAGAAAGAGAAGAAGACCCTGTTTCTTGTTTTCTGTGGGATGATAGTATTTCACTGTAAGATTCTTCTTCTTTTGCTGTATTATTTCCAAACTTTTTTGTTCTTACTTGGTAATTGATTTCCCTTTTGTATTTGGAGTTTCAGGACTTTTTTGAAGAAAGATTTTAGTGTATTTGTTTAGATCTTTAAGTTCAGGCAATCAATTCCTCTGAAAGTTCCATTCTTTTTCCTCTTACTCTTCTCTTAAACAAAAACAGCAAAAACCCAAATTTCATTTTCATCATCTCTTTGATTTTCACAGCAGAAACCACCCAAATTGGTTTTCTCCCAAAAAAAAAAAAAACTATTTTATTATTTTTATTTTCTTCAACCAAAATTCGACTTTGGGTCTTTGGAATCTTCTTTCTTTTTCTTCAACTTTGAATTTTTTTTTTTGGGTAAGAAAGTTAGAACTTTTTGATATGTTTTTGTTGGTTTTGATGGCAGAGATGGACAAGGAAGAGAGGAGCCAAAGAACATGCAAAACAATAGAGCCAGAGCTGTTTTTACAGTGGGGGAATAGAAAGAGGCTAAGATGTGTGAGAGTTAAAGACCCGCAAAAAATCTGTCATAAATCGAATGCTATAATTCGTAGAAGAATCACTTCTCGGCTGTTAGATAAAGAATCATATCCTTTTTCTCAATACAATCATCGTCTCACAAGGTAAGAAAATCAATTTTTTTTTTTTTTTGCATTTAAAAAAATTCATGAATTTTCTTAGCACCCTTTGTTGGTTTGGAAAAATATGAGACTCTCTCTCTCTCTCTCTCTCTCTCTCTCTCTCTTTTACATTTTCTGGAAATTTTCTTTGATTTCTGAGAAGATGTTGGGTTGGAAGGGAGGGGAATAAAGCATTGAATTTTGTTTTTTTTTTTTGACCAAATTAGCTATGAATGGCTATGGAATTTTTTTGGGGTAAAAGAAAAAGGGAAAGAAAAATCTATTTCTTTCTGTCTCAGCCACCTACCACTGTTTAAGGAATTTCTGGAAAAAATGAGGTTGGACAACTTGTTATTCCCTGTTTGGTTGCTAGGAGAAGGGAAGTTTGAATTTGTCTGGTTTATCATTTTAGTTTTATGACTTTTATTTTTTATCCCTAAGCAACCAAACGTGGTGTTAAGAAATTTCCGAAATAAAATTTTTATAATGAATAAGGAAACTGGTAAAAATGTGAAATTTACTCCTTTCTTTCTTTTTTTTTTTTTAGGAATTCTGAAGCAGCTATACTCCGGTCAGGTACAACGGAGCATCGGAAAGCGTTGTCGCTGGAGAAGGAGGATAGGTACTACACAACAAGGGGATCAGCAGTTGGATTGGTGGATGAGAATGGGAAGATTGCAGTGGATAGAAATAATGGAGAGGATAGCAAAGGGCTAGTGTGGCCAAAGCTGTATATCACTTTATCAAGCAAAGAAAAAGAGGAGGATTTTATGGCAATGAAAGGGTGTAAGCCCCCCCAAAGGCCTAAAAAGAGAGCCAAGATTATCCAAAGGAGCGTACATGTAAGTAAACATTGCCGGATATATGAAACACCTATCAATATTTGACGCATACGTAGTACTTTGTTTTTTGATAGGCAAAGAAATGTGACACTCTCAAATAATTGAATTTGTTTTTTTGGAGGAGAAAAGAATTTTTCTCATTGATGATCATATCTTGTGGATTTCTTAGAATTTTGGGTTAGTTTTTGGTCAAATTTTGACATCTTTTGTTGGTGGTTGGTAGCTGGTGAGCCCTGGTGCATGGTTGACTGATATGTGCCAAGAGAGGTATGAAGTTAGGGAAAAGAAGAGTTCTAAGAAGGTAAGCATGATTTGGCCTCCCTTACTCTACATTTTTTCTGTTTTTAAATATATTCTGGAGAATGCTGATATGGGTTTTTATTTTCTTTTATTTTCTTATTTGGTTTGGCATTATGCAGAGACCAAGAGGATTGAAGGCCATGGGGAGTATGGAAACTGATTCAGATTGAGATTATATGGCCATACATCTGTGGCAGCAGGAGCAGGAGCTTTTTTCTTTTCTTATTCTTTTGTTTGGGAATATTTTTGCTGTTAATGTTAAGGGGGTGGTTAGAGCTTTGAGGGTAAGAAAAATATTGAAAAGTTAAAACTCTCTCTCTCTGCTTGCTGGGGTTTGCTGTATAGAAGTTGAAATTTTCATTTTTATAAATGAGAATAATTATTTTTCTTCTCACTGATTCCCATACTCCAAAAAATTTACTGCAAAATGCAGACGAATGCATGTGGCTCTCTTCTTTCTGCCTTTATGCTCCTTCTCAAACCCTGTAATTTGGTAAAATATATGATGGTAGGACTAACAATGTTTGAATGTTATGATCCCTTGAGATTTTGTCCTTAATATAAAGCATGTGGTCACATGAAGTGGTGCATTTGGTCAAAAATATTTGTCAAATTTTGATGGCAAAATCCATATGAGAAAAGTTCTGTCTGCAGATTTAGACGGTAGCATTTGTCAGTGACTGCTCTGCTTGGATTCCCCTCACAAAATCTCAAGTACATCTTTTCTTCTCGAAACTAAATATGTAAAAATTTGCCTTGGATTTTTTCTTTTACCTTAGAGGAGCATTTGGATAGAAATTCTGCAATCCTCCAAGAATGGTAAGCAACAGAATCCATTTCAAAAAGCAAATTATCTGAATACTATTATAAAAGAAAAAGTAACACGAGGCTTGCATCAGCATTTCAAATGATCCATGTTAAATCTAGCATTTAACATTTTGTTAGCTCCCAACGGCCCTAAGTGGAGGCTATCCAATGATTCCAACTTAAAAATCTACATATTACCCACAGGGCAGTGAATATAAGTACTTTGCCAGTCTCCTAATATTTCAGTCAAATTGCTAACTGCCAAACCATCATCTAATGCTTTTCAAGCTACATTTCGGTTCCAACAGTTCTAGTTTTTATCCAACTCCACTTTGCAAGGGAAAGAAAAAACTATTATATCATGGCAAAGCAATATACAGGAAAAAACTATTATATCATGGCAAAGCAATATACAGGAATCACCAACCAGTTTCACATCCCATAATTTCAACTTTCAAATGGGTATTAGTATCAATGGCTCTAATGGCATGAACTTGAAATGAAAGTTTCATAGGTATAAATTGCAAAAAGCCAATCATCACAGTTGGTCTTCCTCGGTAATTGTATGTTTATTGCGATATCTTTCGGAATTCTATGTTGGTTCATAATCTGAAGAAGGTGCAAATGTAACACCATATCCTGCAAAACCAAGCCAATATTGACAAGGATCCTTCAAATTTTGGATACCAATGCCAACATACAATTAATAATACATGGTAATTTAGCACCACCTAAACATTTTTCGTCATGCACATAATTCATAAGACCATTTAACAGTTCTCTGAAAAGAATATTCAGACTAGGTTTCATTTAAAATGCTGAAGTTGAGGAACGACAATCACAAAGACGTGCTGTTCAGTTCTCCATTTGATGCTTAGTGAAGGAAAAAGTGTAGATGAAACAGAGATTTAAGACATTAGAAACTCCCACCTCTTATGTCCTTTTTAGTGGTGTGGTCAGTTGACTTGATTTCGAGCCGCTTGGAGCATATCAACTATGAGGGTTTTCACATCCCTGAGACATGCATAAAAAACCATATTGAACAAGAAGAAAATGTGCATATAACACGGTCCAACTTCACAAAGCGTTCCCCTCAAGCTATTGTTCTTAAACATGAAGTCTTAGCCAGTCAGAGAAGAACTGGGATGAAATGACAATCATGCATTCCTATTTAAATAACTGGACCAAAGATGACAATGTGCCTTGTCTTCCCCATTTGTTTCAGTGGCTTTTGCCAGGATAAATTTCCTTTTGATTGAGAATGAAAATTAAGATGAGAATCTCAGCGCAGAAGCAGTAAATAAAATGTAAAACCAGTAACTACCAACAGATGACAACTAAAATATCAAGGAAAGTTTCTTCAGAGACCAGAAAATCTTCAATAAATTATATCTCACTTTCTATCTTCTACACGTCTAGGAAAAGGAATTCGAAGCTTGAAAGTATGTCCTTGATAACCAGCCTGTTCAGGAAAAAAAGGAAAGTAAATTCATATGGCAAGAATTTGAATACAGTAAGAATTGATTCACAACACAACAGTGATTTGTTGTGTTTGGAATTTTCGGTGCTGGTTAACTTCCAAGTAATGGAAAAAGTTACTTCCCATTGGCCTATAACATAGATTCAATATAAAAGGTTAAAAATTAGAACCTTCACATTGAATCCAAGACTATCCAAATCCAGTATGTGAGCATAGTCCACCTGGAGAAAAACACAAATCAGCCAGGGACAAGATAAAAAACCAATAACAAGATATGTTGAACTCCCAACCAACAAAAGGTCTTCAATGTTAAAAATTCAATAAGAGGACTTCATCACATTGAATACTTATTATAGAAGCTTGAGAAGCATCTGCAACTGCAAGTCATGTTTTGAGAAGATAACAGCAGGTGAGAAGCATTCTAATTTTACCATGGAAAAGATCGGCAGTTTTCTAATGTGGGAGAAAAGTAGGGGTGAGCAAAAAAATTGAAAAAACCAAAAACTGATTCGAACCGTAGTGTTTGGTTCAGTTTTTATTGAATTCGGTTTGAATTCAGTTCGGATAAAAATTAGGTTTATTTGGTTCAGTTTTTAGTTCATAGGTTAAAAAACCACAATTATTTGAACCGAACCAAAATATATATTTTAATTATTTTATTTTTATAATATAAAATAAATATTTTTATCTAAATCAGTGAAAACAAAAACTTAAAACTACTATAGAAAAATATAATTTTTCTAAAATTTTAAAAACCGATGAAGCGAACCAATCCAAACTGGTGGAATTTGGTTTTCGTCAGTTTGATTTTAGATGCTATTCAATTTGGACTTTAAAAAACCAGAATACTGCATGTTAACTGGAATTTTTTTCTCTCAAAAACCAACCAAATGTTATCACCCTAGGAATAAGTCATTGGCCTCCAAAAGATTGATGAGGCAATATAGTCTGAAAATATAAACTTAGATGAAGGCTGAATTATAACATTGGATCTTCCAGAATGAAGATCCAGTTTTCTAGATTTTCAAGACTATTAGAATACTAGCGCACTTGGGTTGAAGAAACATTCAGCAGATATCATTACACATGCCAGCCTGAATTGAGAGACTAATAAATTCAACAATTTTAGCCAAATTATTATTAAACTGTAAATATTACCTAAGAAAATTATTCAGCATAAATTATTAATTTCTCTTACTCTGATTTTAATTATGGGCCGGGACAAGAATTAGTTATCGAGGCATGTCCTGCAATTTTCCACCTTAACCAGCAAGAGCTAAGCTGATTTGTCTCTTCAATACAGCACAGATAAAAATTTTTCACTTCATATATGTGTTAAAAAGTAATATTCCTAATTACCGGGATTGATGTTGAGAATTGCACGATGACTTTTGTGTCTTCAGCGTGATCCTTATTCATGTGAGACTGAAAAGAAACGTGCCCTTAATGACGACAACAAAAGGAAGTTCTAAAAGAGAAAATGAAAATCCAAAAATACCGCAACAGGCTTAGAGAATTGAGCTATTGGATCAACTTTCGAATCCTGGTACTCCTCTTTGCTGAACTCTTAAAGAGTATAAAAAAATACAAAATGACATGAGGTAATATATAAAAAAAGAAGAAGATGGTTAGGAGAGAGGAATAAAACCACAAAGAAATCCATGAGAGTTGCTGAAAACAATAAATGAAATGGGCGAAAGGCAGCAACAAAAGCACCAGTAGTGCCTTGTCTTAAATGGTAGGTAACGTTAATAGAAAAAATGCAGGATGTGATACAGAAAAGTAATCAGAGCACAGACCTCCTGATCCCAGCAAAGCTGTTGCAACACCTGATACATATCTCACAACCTTCGGTTCAATGCGCATAAATTGGAAGTCACCAAAGTCAACCTTCAGAATGGAAGTATATGCTGAGTTCTCTATCTAAACAGATTAGTAGTGACAAAATTTATCTAAAGGGACATAGCTGCAGGGGGATGAGAGACAAAAATACCCAGAATGCATTGGGGTGTTTAGCCAAATAAGCAGTTCGAATGGCTGCTTTGTCTTTTTCGGATACCTATATAATCGATCAATACATCATTTCAAATACTTCAGAACACCAAACAATTAGGATGCATAACAGGAGAAATGAAATAACAAACAACTTACAGCAATAGCATCACCATGCAGAGTGATCACTAAATCAGTCCTGTCCTGAGGATCTCTAGCGACAAGCAATGAACATTTGGAATTAGTCAACAAGTCCTGTAAATCCAGCAATTTTTGCAATAATTATTAGGCCAAAAGTCAAAACTTGTTGACCAGGTCAAAAAGGACAATTGGTTAAACAGGGAAGAAACTTCCAAATGGTAAAAGAAGGCGGGTCGGTGACTAGAACATAATCAACTAATGCTAATTACAAGAACACAGGCCTACATTAGAGGTTTCCTGCTGTCATCAATGGCCTTGTCAAAATTTGGCAACATGACAATATTAATTTATAATCCTAGCAATTAATATGATTCAATATATGGATCTCCATCTCCATGCACAATATTAATCTGAACATTTATCCAATATCCTTTTGACATTTCAATTCTCCTTCTCCTAAATCTTCTGAGCCAGGGGAATCAATGAATAGATTCCAATTCAAAGCAGTCATTCAAGTAAAATTCAAAATCTAGGAGAGAACCTTTGTATGAACCGCCAGGCTGCTGACTGCTAATATTGGAGATCCATTGGCATCACATGCAAAGTCAACCATCGACCCTGATGGATAGCCCTCATGCTTCTGCATACAGAAAATATGTAAAAATGAGTAGGACAACAAGAAAAATGTCCAATGAGTAGGAAAACTAGAAGAAAAATTCCTAACGAGTGGGCCAACAACTAGAAAATGTCTAAGCGACGAATGTCATGACCAATTATCAAAACCAAAAGAAGACCTGACAAACAAATAAACTGTTGATCCTAGTTCTTACTTGCATGTGGAACTAAAAAACAATCCTAATATGAATTGTTAAGGCACTTAGAAGTCATCAATTTAATTCCATCCAAACATTTTCACAAGAAGCTCCAAAGGACCCTAGATTTTGGAAGATCTTGTTTCCATCCTATAGTTTCTGTATAGAAAATATTGGTTGTATGAGCAACAGCATGGCCTAAAATACTGTAACCGCAACTTGGAAGAATGAAAAAAGAGGAAATTTTGCAACATTCAGCAACAGCTTTTGTAAGTTTAGGTTATAGGAGTCTTCTGCAGCTAGTTAATTAAGTTTTTATTCATTAAGAAGATGAATGACGATTACAAAATTTTTAGCATATTCTACTAGTGGATGACATTATGATCTACATAGCAAGAATTCTTTAAACTTCTTCATTCCCAATCGTCTCTAGCGAAAGGGCAAGCAAATGACAGCAATCTTACAAGGTCACAAGTGATTAGAAAGTAGCTTTCTCTTTTAAAATTTGTGAAGTAACTCACATCGCTCAACAAGATAAGTGTACAGAGTACCCAACAAAAGTCAAAAACAATAAGATAGTAATCAATAACCATCCTCAAATTTTCACCTCGGGCATTAAACCTAATTAAGAACCACTCTTACAATTAAGACAATCTTTCTTTTAAACATTAAACAAGTATCAAAGATGTCTTTTTATCACTCGTCATGCTCAATTAATTCAAATTGTAGATGATCAAATCAACTAGTAATATAACCACAAACCTGAGAAAAAGTTGAAAGCATACCGCGCGTGCTTTGATCAAGCACAGTACGAATTTCCTCCACCGGAGAAAGCCTAGCAGCCTTCTCCTGAAATAAGAAAAAACACATTTCAATAACTTGCAAACCCAATTTGACTATAGTAACAACATTTTACATTACATACATAAAATTTAACAAACCTGGTGAGCTTGAATCAACTGAAACACATTGGTTTCATTGTTAACGTCCTCTGGCGACACAGCCTGGTCAAATTAAATAAAAAACCTATTAACAATTTTCTACCCAAAAAAAAAAAAACAAATCCTTTTCAATCAATTTACTCTTTTCAGATAATAATAATAATAATAATAATAATAAAAGAAAACCCAGTTTTTCTTTTGCTTGATTTTTCTATACATAAAAACAAACAGAAAGTTGACTGTGTAAATTACCTGAGAAGAAGAAGACTGAGTTGCAGAGGCCATGATAGAGAGAGGTCTAGGAGGAGGAGGAATGAGAGAGAAACGAGGGTGGCAAAATCGAATCATGGGTGAAGATGGAGGGGTTTTATAGACATTTAAGCGTGAAATTAGCGAGAGAGTATAAGTTGCTGCTAGAGTCCTCATCCTTACTACCCAACCTGCTAGATTGCTCCAAAAGTCCTACCAAACTAAACTATTTATTTTTTATTTATTTGTTTGTGAATTTTTTGAAGATAGGAGGTTAAAGACGAAGGCTGCTGCCGATATCTGGTCTAAATTTCAGAGGACGAAAAACATTTGGAAATTGGAATTAAAAGTTATGTGAAAATTACACTTGGCTTGGGTTGTAAATGTAAATAATAAATTTATTATTTTATTGATAAAGCTTTTAAATTTTATAAATAAATTAAAATATCGATACTGATTTTTTATTTATTAATTTTATTAAATATATTCTAAATATATGTGTCAATCTCTATATTTATAAAAAAAAAAATAGTTCAATGAAGCTTATATAATATTATAAGAGAAAGGGTATGTTACAAGTCTTAATAAAAACTTAAAAATCGTTTGTCAAAAGAGACTAATAATAATGAAAATAAAACTTAAATTTTACGAGTAAAGCATTTGATAAATTAATCTCTAATTTAAATGATTATTTTAATTAAATAAATGAAACACAGGTGCATATTCTAGTCCTAGACATATACTTATCCATTTTTATATCATATAAAACTGTGATACAAACTTATCCTCTTTGCACAAATTCTTAATTTTCACTCCCCATGTATTAATATTTGATGATCCTTTCCATGAGGGAAAAAATAAATAAATTTTAGCAATGGTACCGGCATAAGTTTTCTTCGATTTCAATTGATTTATTTGGTTATTTCGATTTTTTTTGCACGACCCCTGCGCATAACTTTTCTGTTTTCAAGGCATTCAAGGACCGAGACAGCGCCACCGATCAAATGGAGTAAACAGGAGAGGCAGTTCAAATGAATGAATTGCAACTGGTCGAAAGATTTATGTCTTTATAGTGAGGGCTTAAGGGTCGATAAAACCCAGGTGAATAGAAGAACAACAATGGCGAGCACACAGTAGTCTCCATTGGAGGCGTCCAAGAATTCTGCCTCAAGTCAAAAAGCAGCATTTGGTGTTTGATTTTGTTTTACAGTTATCTGAAATATATATATATATATATATTAAATTCAATTGTTAATTCATATGAGAATTCAATTATATAATTATATATGGAAATTCCATTGTTAATTAACAAAATTATTAGCTACGTACATGCTATACATTACAATTTTAGTCTAGTAGGATATAAATGTGTTTTATAGTGGATCAACTTCTATTCAAAGTTGCCTAATTTCTTCGCCTAGAAATTACAATAGTGTTAATGAGAGATTCAAGTGTGGGTTTGATTATAAACATTTCTTCTATCCTCAATATCATTTAGTTTAATTACAGACATTCCTTCACCCTCAATATCATCAAGTAAAAAAAATTTTAATAAATTGCATAATATATGGATATAGTGTGTATACGTGATCTATAGTAAATCAATTATCTTATTCAAAGTTTAATATTTTAACATATATAATTTGAAAATTGATAAATTTTAATATATAATAATTATAAATCATTATTAGATTGATAATTTAAAAATATAAATTAGAATTATTCATGAGTCACGTTAGGACATCAAAAGCCTTTCTTTCAAATTTTTTTTCAAAGTTTTTATACTTTTAAATATATCTTACAATTAAAATAAAATAAAATTATATTTATTAAATTAAAAAAAAAAGTGGTAGCTTCGGGTCCAACATATTAGACTAGACAGGTAACACAAGGCCTTAAACAAATCTATTATCAA